>JAOPHQ010005864.1:0-5000 GCA_030340625.1 Merluccius polli | reverse complement strand
CTCCACTGAGAACAAACAAGTCTTTCATCGAAGGGTTCGGTTCAACGCAGGGATGGATGCTGGATCCTCCAGAACCAGAACCGGCCGCCTCCCTCCTTGTATTGGTAGCAGGTGCTGCTCTGCAGGCACACTGCCCCCTACTGGCCAGCGCCATGACAACAGGTCGTCGTCGTTGTTGTTGTTGTTGTGGAGCACATGGGGGGGGGAGGGAGGGGGGGGGGGGGGGGGGGGGAAAATCACGTTGCCCATCATCCACACCTGACATGGTCCTCAACATCTCCGAGTTCAGGTCAAAATAAGAATTGGTGTGTGTGTGTGTGTGTGTGTGTGTGTGTGTGTCTGTGTTTGTGAACACCGTCACGTCTTAATGAAAATAACATTGATTTATAATGTGTTCATTTTTTGTATTGTTTTTCTCTACCGTTGGGAATTCATAATTGCCGGCCTCCTGACCTCATAAAAATAAAAAAAAACACATAAAAATGAAACGGTAAACAACAAAACGAAAAGCATTGTGTCCTCCCAGACACACACACACCTTTTTTTTCCATTACGCGGGTGTGTGTGTGTGTGTGTGACGGGGGGGGGGTTGTCATCACTTTGTTGTGCTTGTGTCCTGCAAACATTCGGGCGCCGCTGCACCGCCGCCGTCTGCATTCAACAACATGGAGTTCACCCAAACAACAAACCTCTTCAAATACCAATCTGGGAAAGACGGCCGCCGGCGCCGACCCGGCCGTTTACCGCCCCCCCGCCCTCTTAAGAAAAACGGCCGAAACCGGGTTTCTTCCTCCTCCTCTATACTGTGATAACAGAGGTGGTGGTGGTGGACGTCCATCATGGAGGCGGCGGTGGACTTGTATAGTGAAAATAAAACTACAAATATAAGTTTGGGATGAGGTCGATAACGCACTTCTGGAGGGTTTGGTTTTTTACAGGCTGGTTTTTGTGAATAGATGATAAATCTGTTGGTTTTTTTTTTTTTGTGGTATTATGAGTGAAATACTTTCTGGAGATGAATTTGACACGTCTGTAAGCCGGGATGACTCACCGGCGTGTTTTAAAGGGTTGAATGGGTAAAAGCGGAGCGTTGCCCCCCTCACTAAACCAATAATCCCTTAACAACACAGTAAACAAATAATGTAAGGTGTGAAGATCGGCGCTCTGCCATCTTTCCACAAACCTCTCGCTCTTTTTTCGTCTGATGTTTCTGGTCCTCCAAAGGTGAAATATCAATGGATGAATTATTCACGATTCTGGTTCTCAAGGTTGTTGGATTTTACCATCGTTATTATCATTTATCATTATTATCAGAATGATTGCTTTTAATCCCATCTCCATATTTCCCCCAGGATGTTTCCCAGCGGCGTGCCGAGGTGTGTGTGTGTGTGTGTGTGTGTGTGTGTGTGTGTGTGTGTGTGTGTGTGTGTGGTGCACAGCGCTGATGCGCACACTTTAGCGCAAATACAGTTTTCCCTCCAAAGACAAAGACATCCCATCGATGGGTTCCATAATACTGCTGCTTCTACCGTCGAATAATGAGACTTTCTATTTCTATTCCAATACATTTTCTCTTTATGTTTCCTCAGTCTGAAGCCATTCAAGAGCTGAAGTCACCTACAGTGTCATCAGGTGTTTCTATTGTTATAAAGCACAACAATATATAATATATACTGTATGACACTATTATTATTATTCCACAGTATTTCTCCAATGACAATAACGATGCATATGATATATGATATGATAGATGTTTTTAAATCAAACTAATAGCATTTGGGGCGCCTAACATCATTTTCTAATTCTACAAAAATGTATATGTATGTATTTTTCTTTTTGCATTGCAGTGGCGCCAGTTATCCATCATGCGGCGCTGCACCGCCGCCGCAGGCATGTGGGGAAAACGCCGCAGGTGGACGACCGCCGCAGCACCTGAATGCTAAACGCTCCCCTCAGCATCCCGGCGGTTCAGGAAGTAAACAACATGGAGGAGAGGAGAGGGAGGAGCAGATCTCAACGGTTCCCTCAAGGGAGTCGGGCGTCTGTGAGACAGACGGGCGTGTGCGAGACAGACGGGCGTACGCGAGACAGACGGGCGTACGCGAGACAGATGGGCATACGCGAGACAGACAGGCGTATGCGAGACAGATGGGCGTACGCGAGACAGACGGGTGTGTGCGAGACAGACAGGCGTATGCGAGACAAACGGGGGTGTGTGAGACAGATGGGGGTGTGCGAGACAGACGGGGGTGTGTGAGACAGACAGGCGTACGCGAGACAGGCGGGCGTACGCGAGACAGACGGGCGTACACGACACAGACGGGCATCTGTGAGACAGACGGGCGTGCGTGAGACAGACGGGCGTGCGTGCGACAGACAGGCAAACGCATGGTACAGACGGGCGTTTGCGAGACAGACGGGTGAACGCGAGAGACGGGCGTGTGAGAGACAGACGGGTGAACACAAGAGATGGGCATGTGCGAGACAGACGGGTGAACACGAGAGACAGGCGTGTGCGAGACAGACGGGCGTACGCGAGACAGACGGCGTATGCGAGTCAGACGGGCGAACGCGTGGGACAGACGGGCGCCAGACGCTCTTTGCTTTTCCCCTTCCTCCTTCCCCAATAAAGAGATGATGAGGCGCGCTGGACAGACAGGCGTATGCGAGACAGACGGGCACGCGTGAGACAGATGGGCGTACGCGCGGGACAGACGGGCAAACGCGCAGGACAGACGGGCGTGCGTGAGACAGACGGGCGAACGCGCAGGACAGACGGGCGAACGCGCAGGACAGACGGGCGCCAGACGCTCTTCGCTTTCCCCCCTTCCTCCTTCCCCAATAAAGCGATGATGAGGCGCGCTGGACAGACAGGCGTATGCGAGACAGACGGGCGCGCGTGAGACAGACGGGCGAACGCGCAGGACAGACAGGCGAACGCGCGGGACAGACGGGCGAACGCGCGGGACAGACGGGCGAACGCGCAGGACAGACGGGCGCCAGACGCTCTCCGCTTTCCCCCCTTCCTCCTTCCCCAATAAAGCGATGATGAGGCGCCCGGGAGGCGCGGGGACAGCCGGCGGACGGGATTTACACGCTGCAATTTGTTTATGGGGCCTCGACTCCGTTTGAGTGCCCGCAAGACAGAGCTGAGCACTTTCACTGCCGACACAAAATAAACTGTCTTACAGCCCATCGCCAGCGTCTGGCACCCGCCTCGCAGGGGGGGGGGGGGGGGGGGGGGGGGGGCGGGGTGGGGGGGGGCGGGGGCGCCGGTGTCACTGGCCAAGGGGGCCATCCCTGATGTCTGCATCTCCAACGCCTCTATTCTCGAAGGCTCGCAGTCAGTCAGGGAACGTCTTGCGTCTCTTTCATCATCTTCTTCATCATCACCGTGGTCATCATCATCATCATCATCCTCGTTGTCGTCATCATCATCATCATCATCATCATGGGGGCCGAGAGGCGGCGTGGCGGCGGCGCGGCGGCGCCATGCAGGCTACACAGACTCGGTATTCAGCTGGTGGACAGGCTGACACCTCAACCCCCACATGTGCACACACACACACAGTCACGCACACGCGTGCACACGCACACATGCATGCACACGCACACATGCGCGCAGTGCACTTACAGAGTCCACTGTAAGGCACACACTCACACAAATGCATGCACGCATTTCAAAGCGCCAGACACACATACCCATTATAAATGCGTCCGCATCGTCACATTTATACACACACACACACACACACACACACACACACACACACGCACACACGCACACGCACACGCTAGTGCACAAACACACAATTTAAGACTTATCTGAGCCAGTGCGTCTCTTATCAGCTTTCTCAATAAACACAATGGGACTAAAATTCAAATATCCTCCCTTCAGACCCATTCAACCATCGCCCAGATAAGCATCCCCTGCCTCACATTAACATAGAAATAATACATCCAGCGGCGCCATAACAGTGGCCAGGAGGAGTATCTACCACCGACATGGCCGAGATCAATAATTAGGAACAAAATGATAAAGTAAAGACATACATATGTAAAACACGAGGAACATCAAGCCTCCATATTGGCGAGACGCAGCAAAGCAAACTGAGGGTGCGACTCAGAGGCGACTGCACTGTAGTTGGGATTCAGTCGGTCAGGCTGAGAAAATATTATCCTTGGACAATTCTGCCCCCATATGGCGGTCGGTGGAACTGCAGTTCAGGGCCGCCTATCAAATGAGTTGCAGGAAGGAGCTTGGAGTAAGGGGGGGGGGGGGGGGGGGGGGTCAGGGGTCAGGGGTGCATGGTGGTACCATGCGGCCTGTGAAGCCTTTAGAGACTGGAACTGGGATTAAGGGTTTTGCAATTAAATTATGCAATTATGCATATAATTGACCCGAGTCTGTTCATACAGGCCATTCTTATTCTCGAGCAAACTATGTTAAGTTGTAATATTGTGAAATTGAACATATTTGGCAGTTTATTGTGATGCAACGCTGCCTAAAACAGACGCCTGTGTTTACAATGCTCAGAATGAGAATATTAGACGGTGGGCCGCCTATAAAAACGTATAACATAATGTTGGCAGAGCCAACATGACCTTGTTCAAAACGGGTTTAGTGCTGGAAGAGAAAATATATTGAGCTGACGACGCGTTTTGTCAAGACGATACAGTAAATGTTTAATTGTAGTTGTTAATATTATTAACTATGCATCTCCTGCCTCCGCTGCGCCTCACGGCACCCTTGACAGAGATCATGGGAGAGGAGCGATGCTGATGGAGACGAAGAAGATAATGATGGAAGCAGATTATGGGTCCCAGAGATGATCTTAAATATTATTTTGAGTGTCAAGATAAAGGGGAAAAAAAACAAAAACATAGCAATTCATGCCCTCCACTGCCGTCTAGGGTTGGGCAATATCCGTTTTTTAAAACTGTTAAAAACTCGAACAAACGTCCGTTTCCAATGTGAGCCGCTCTCTTCCGGAAGCAAT
>JAOPHQ010005863.1:0-42524 GCA_030340625.1 Merluccius polli | reverse complement strand
CCAGCTGCGTATCCAGCTATACAAGCAGGCAGAGCAGCAGCTCCGGAGACCCGGGAGAGGGAGGCAGCAGCTCAGACGCAGCCAGCTGAAGGCCACCCAACACAGGGTGCAGCTGGAGAGGCTGCAGGGGTCAGTGTGGGGGTTAGACTACAGCATATTATGTAGGGCTGCAACTAATGATTATTTTCATAGTCGATTAATCTGACGATTATTTTTTCAGATTTATAATTTTGTCTAGAAAATGTCAATAGCAATAATAGCATGCAAGTTACAAGAGACCAAAACCCCCTAAATGTGCTTGCTTTATCTGAAAAGGAAACAAAAGTATTAATTTAATAATGATTCTTGAACCAAATACTTACTAATTTCTGAAGCATTAAGCAGCTTTTTGACATGCAAAGCATTTTAGATTTAAATCTATTTAAAGTGTTGCATCGGTTAACTTCCATATTACATTAGATTAGATGGGGACATTCCACATGAAGTGCAAACCTTTCTACAGCAGGCATGTGAACCCTAGGGGGTGCTTCGGGAACTATAATGTCAAATATTAATATTTGATGTCATCATTTAAAATGGAAACATGCATGTGATTTCTAGAAGCAAAAAGAAAAGCACAAACAATATCTAGTGTATTTATCACAATAACCATACCAATGATTTATTTATTACTGAATGAGAATAGTATATTAGTTTAGAGGAAAACGTGTGGTTTGGTGTTGATAAGGGAGAACTTGAGGCGGCTGTGGAGGAACATGAGAGCAAATGTTGGGCAACATCTTGTAAATCCTCCAGTTTGTGGAGGAGATATATTTCTGGGCACCCGTTCAACCGTGAGGCAATATCATTTTGCTCGGTTCACGCAACTGTTGAAATGCTTTTCAGTCGTTTTTTTTCTGCAATCTGATTAGTGTGTGTGTGTGTGTGTGTGTGTGTGTGTGTGTGTGTGTGTGTGTGTGTGTGTGTGTGTGGTGTGTGTGTGTGTGTGTGTGTGTGTGTGTGTGTGTGTGTGTGTGTGTGTGCACGCACGCCCCTGTAGTTCTATGGCTGGTGACATTCAGCAGCAGAGGGAAGACTATGAGAGGATGAAACGCGATCTGGACCAACGCATTCAAGGAAGTGGAGGGAGAGCTGGCCCTGCAGAGACAGGGTACACACACACACGGGTGTACACACAGGGCCTCGCATACTTGGCAGGCCAGCCATGTATTCAGAATGGGCCAGACCTTTACGCTGACCTCTCCCTGACCTGCTGTGGACTCGTTGTGCTGAAATGGCTCGCCTTGTGAATGTGAGGTGTGTGTGTGAATGTGAGTCAGTGTGTGTGTGTGTGTGTGTGTTGTGTGTAACGGGAGAAGGCGCACAAAGCAGGGTGATGACTAGGGGAGGGATGAAGCTCGTCCTGTTAAGTGTTGGCTCTGATGCTAGAATGCGGTGCACAGATGGTTGCCACATACTCGCCTATAAGGAACAAAACTCAGTGGTTGAATTGATTCACTTACTTCTTTATTTTGTAAATTCCTTTAATTGTTTAGAGTCCTTGCAGACATGTCCACTCCCCCCCCATAGTGTAATGCAAATTAACTTGTCCTTTCCCCACTTTGGCGGACCACTGCCTTGGCCAAAACGTAACTCTCCACGAAGGTCACTCCCCCTCACCTTTTGTTTTCTTGTTGTTGCTGCCCACAATGTGAACTTTTCCCTGTAAGAATCGTGTTCACCCACTGTCTCCTTGAAGATGCTTATTAAATGCTCCTGTGTCTTCCCATGATCATGCTTTATTAAATCAAATACTGTGTCATAAAATGAGTTATTCTTCATCAGGTATCACACTCTGATGACAGAGCTGAGATTTTTTTTCTTTTTTACCTGACATTTTGCAAATAATTGAATGTACATTAAACATCGTGAGTGAAATGTGTATATTACACACGCACACGCGCACTTTGAGCACGTAAGCAGGTGTGAACGTCTTGTGATTTCTACAGGAGATGAAGGCAGACTTTGACAACGAACTCCGACTCAGAGAACACGAGTTCAACCTGCGGATGGATGAGATGCACACTGTAGTACTTTCTCACAAAATCAAGGTGTGTGTGTGTGTGTGTGTGTGTGTGTGTGTGTGGTGTGTGTGTGTGTGTGTGTGTGGTGTGTGTGTGTGTGTGCGTGCACGTCTGCACGTCTCTAGTCTTGCAATGCGCACGCTTGTGTTTACGTTGCGGATCGCAATCTATATTTCAAATTCATAATTACGTTGAAAAGGTATACTTCTATGTAATCTCCACTATATTTCACTTCAGCGGTGTCGATATGTTTGGAGAGTTTCATTCTTTTGTCTCATTTCCCATTTAGTCAGAATCAGATCCCTTTGCCCACAGTGCAGTGTGTGACCTATCTCAACGTGTGACCTATCTCTGGGACATTGTTATGCATATTTACCCGCAGCCAAGGGCTTTTGTGGAGGTAGCCATGAGATAAAGGTAAATAACCCTCACGTAAACCTCACAATAGATTTGTTCAGCTCACTGAATGTGCGCAACGATAACGGCTTTTAGACCAACGATGTGGGAGTTCTGCCTTGCAGCGCTTTTGAAACGCAGGCTTTATAAGTGTTGCTGGAGGACTTAATGAAGGACCGAGAGGTTTAAAACCCCTAAAATAATGTAGAATTCAAATAGTATTATTTCTTATGAATTCCCAACACTTTTTCATGACTCTGTTTACTCACACTTGTGTGTGTGTGTGTGTACCACAATATAACATAAAGCAGCAAAGTTTGTGACCTTACTGTAGATGTAGCGTATTTTCTAGTTAATTACTGAGAGGATATTAACTTTTGACATATTGTGTGAATGAAATGTCAAAGTTCAAGGCTGATATGAATGCGAACAGAATATGATAGGTCACATGTTACCATCCATTGCCGTGTGGTGACATGTGATCGCATTTCAGTCTGACGTCACCAAGCGGAAACCAGAGCCCCACCGTTAACCGTAGTAAGAGACAGACGAGGACGAGACAAACAGAAATAAATGTGTTAAGGTAAATCTATTAGGATCGTCTTCCGTGAATGGAGAACGCCAAGAGAAGCTGAGCGTGGGCGCTGTTGGAGGCAGTCACCCCAAAGGGACCGCGCCGGTGGTTCTGGGTATCCCGCGTGAGCCCGCGAATAAAGGATTGAACGTTACGTCTTCATTATGGTCTTCAGGTTTGAAACGCGTCTCAGCTAGCCGGGTCCCAACCAGACCTCTCTCTAACCTGAGATACGGTCCAGCAGGACAGATCTGCAGCCTTCTTGTGGGCCGGGCACTAGGACTCGTTCTGGCGCTAAGCAAAGCCAAAAAAAACCCCAAATAATCCCGCATCACTCCTGGCACAGCATAGCAGTTACCGTTGTGTGTTGTTAGTGGCCATTTTCAGCTCCAAAGCACCCCAGATATGTGTGTGAGGAGGACTATTTAGGAATGCCGAGCACAAACACACAGCCATAAAAGGTTTGAGCAGCAAACATAGAACACAATAACGGCGTGTGTGTGTGTGTGTGTGTGTGCGTGTGTGCGTGTGTGTGTGTGCGTGTGCGTGTATGGTCCAGGTGAAGCTCCTGTCTAAAGAGACAGAGTTCCAAGCCCAGGCCCAGCAGGAGGCTGCGGAGGCGCTGCAGGCCTCCCAGCAGCTCTATGGACAGACCCAGGCTGAGCTCCAACGCACACAGCTGGAGCACGCAGAGACCACCGCTCTCAGGGACAACCGGTCCGTCCGTCCGTCCGTCTGTCTGTCTGTCGTTCTGTCTGTCTATCCATCCGTCTGCCTGTCTGTGGATTTACAACCAGGGCCGTGAATAATAATAATGAATTTTATTTCTAGAACACTTTTCTTGGTACCCGAAGATGCTTTATAGAAGAAATACTAACAATACAGAGAATCACACCGAAGCGCTTCTCCATAATCAAAATAACATTGTTATGTTTAAAAGATATGTGAACATTGTTGTCTGAAGCAGAGGACTCACCGTGTCCCCGGTCCTGTTGCAGTATTATAATATAATGGTGTCACAACAATGTATTTTATGTATCCTGAATCCGATTCGAGATGCATAAATACATTGTTGTGACACCATTAATACAGTGATAACATCCGGATATTTTGACTACAAATATAAGGATGTATATATTGATAACCATAGTATCGGCAGATTGGTGCCAATACGATGCTACTCCTGACTGGTGATTTTTGCACTAGGATTAAGGAACTGGAGAAAGAGCTGAAAAGGACAGAGGCCAAACTAGAGCAAGAAAAGGAGGAACACATTACAAAGTAGGTGAAATTAATTGAATGGAAGACTTTGATCCGAAACCAGGATCAACGTTAATGGAAGTATAATAACATGTGGCGTTAAACAGTGTTACTACCACCGGTAAGTTAAAGTCCACAAACTGATTGCTCTCAGGCACCGGGCCCTGGAGCGGGCGCTGCGGGAGCGGGACGGGGCGCTAGCGGCCCAGCAGGGGACCCTCAGCCTCCAAACACAGGCAGCGGAGACCGCCGCCACCCAGACACGCGCGCGCGCTCAGGACCAGCAGAGGGTGCTGGCCGAGCGAGACCAGACCATCGAGAGGTGAGCCATTGAGGGGAGAGCTTGGTCGATATATTGTCAAAATATCATACTTGATTTTTTTATTTGCATTTTTTTAAATATTTATTGTAATTTTCAATGGGAAAAAACTCAGAACATCAGCAACATCTGAACATCACAGTTTCTTCATGTAGTACATACAGTATATTATATTTATATACAAATATTTTTAAATACATATTGTATTGTTTTTTATTTCTTCAAGATGTAACGTATGGGATGGTATTTCGATTTTATTTATTTATTTATTTATTTTAAACTTGTTATTCAATAAAGTGCCACAGATGAGTTGACAGCGCCTGCCTCTGTATGAGACCATTTAGATTTTAGACCTCTCCAGGCTCATTTCTGACCAATCAGGGCATCTCTTCCCTGATTGGGTCAGGGACTCCATCTTGCCTGTCAATCACAGGTGCGTGAATGCAACACTTGTTAATGGTGGAGAAATGTAGGGAGGGAGCAGAGGGGGGGGTGGCGGTGGGGGTTTGGGTGGGTTTATTTTTTTTAAATCTTGCTCTCTCCTCCTGTTTTCTGCTCTCGCTCTTTGCAACTCTTAACTCTTTCCTACAGCACCTTTAAATAAGATGTATTATATATTTTCTCTGTTATATTCGTCCTACCCTGGGTAGTAGTGTGTGTTTATGGTCTCAGCTTGATCGAGGGATGTGGTCACCTTGATTACATCAGCATGTCATTCGAGAACCCTCTTTTGTGTGTGTGTGTGTGTGTGTGTGTGTGTGTGTGTGTGTGTGTTTCACAATAGGCTCCACGGGGAGCTGGAGACGACCCGTTGCAACTGGGACAAATACATTAAGCAGGTCTCCAAAGAGACGGTTGCCAGGGATACGGAGCTGCTGGCCGTGCGGGAGACGGAGACCAGACTGAAGAGCGAGCTAGGCAGGCTGCGTCAGGAGACGGAGAGGTGATCGTCTCTGATCATCTCTGATCATCACATGAATGTACTGATCTATAATCCATAATGCCTCTTAGAGACTGGCTTTGTTGGCGCCAAGTTGACAATATCACATCGTTTGAAACCACGGTATTATGTGAGAATAGTAATACTCATTTGAGCCGTAGCAGGGGTCCCAAAGGTCAGAGGGGGGTCTTCATGCTCCTCCTACCTCTGCTTCATGCTCCTCCTACCTGTGCTTCATGTTCCTACCTGTGCTTCATGTTCCTACCTGTGCTTCATGTTCCTACCTGTGCTTCATGTTCCTACCTGTGCTTCATGTCCTACCTGCTTCAAGTCCTACCTGCGCTTCATCCCTACCTGCGCTTCAAGTCCTACCTGTGCTTCATGTCCTACCGGTGCTTCATGTTCCTACCTGTGTTTCATGTTCCTACCTGTGCTTCATGTTCCTACCTGTGCTTCATGTTCCTACCTGTGTTTCATGTTCCTACCTGCGCTTCATGTTCCTACCTGTGCTTCATGTTCCTACCTGTGCTTCATGTTCCTACCTGTGCTTCATGTTCCTACCTGCGCTTCATGTTCCTACCTGCGCTTCAAGTCCCTACCTGTGCTTCATGTCCTACCTGTGCTTCAAGTCCCTACCTGCGCTTCATGTTCCTACCTCTGCTTCATGCTTCCTACCTGTGCTTCATGGTCCTACCTGCTAGGTTCCAGCAGCAACTGAGTGCGGGGGACTCCAGCGGGAGCAGGCTCTGGAGCAGAGGCGTGTGCAAGTGGAGCTGAGCTGGCAGCGGCGCTGTGAGGGAGACCAAGACACAGCATTACCTGACCAGCCAGACCTCATCCAGAACCTCACGCAGGCCAGAGACCAGGTCACATACACGCACAACACACACACACACACGCACATACACATACACACACACACTTCATGCAGACCAGAGACCGGGTCACACACACACACACACACACCTGCCGCTGCTGTTTCTGATATACTTTAGATCCCTCCAATAGGAGACTATCTGTGGTTCAGAGGCCGTCTCCGATTGGTCGAAAGGTTCAGGCCAGGTGGCACCTTTGCTCATTTTGGGTCTTAAGGTTGTGAGACAAGGTGTACGCAATAAGGATAGTGAACTAGAGAACAACAAATGTTTTTAACACACACACACAACACTTTGTGGTGTGGCTGCAGATTTAAATGTTTGTGATTGGAGGGACGGTAAATGTTAGTGGGTGATGTTTGAACGTTCTGCAGTCTCTCTCCTCTTTCTCTCTCGCTCTCCTCTTCCAGTCCCTTCTCTCTCCTCTGCATCTCTCTTCTCGTCTCTCGTCTCTCTCTCTCTCTTCACTCTCTCTCAGCACAGGCGGAGCTCAAGGAAGCGAGACAGGGAGCTGACGGAGGCCTGCTGTCCTGCTGCAAGTCCGTCACGGAGGAGAGGAACCCAGTGTTGACAGGTGAGGTCAGCACACACACCTGGAAGAACTCAACAAACACCACCTACATGAACTCACAAAACAGACAAACACACCAAGGGCCACGCTGTTCCCCGATAACGATGTACGATCCCATCTTACGAGCCATCTTACGAATCTTCTTTCGACGATCGTTATTTTTTTCCGTGGCGTTTCCCGAAACTCCTCTTATCATGAACGCGCGTGCACAGATCTAACGATCGATCGTAGCCTTGTACCTGTCCACTGACACGGTGCTGAAATACATATTATACCGTGGTCTGGGTGAATACTCGATTCTGATTGGCTGAGGGTTGTAGGTTGAAAAGTACACCTACGAAAGACGTTGACGCTATGAAACCGCTATGGCCACTTGCTTGCAACGCCTACATACGAAAGATATTAAATTAGTCTGCTCGACTTTAAAAATAAAAAAAAAACTCACGATTTTAACTCTAAAACACATTCAAGTATTATTAATTGATTAAATATTTCTTTCTTTCGTAATGACCACGGTATAAGCGGGATAATGCCCTTCGAGGTGTCCATTAACAGAACCGTCCTCCGCGCTTCACGCCTCCGCGTCGTCCATTCATTTCTGTTAATATTTAATCAATTAATAATACTTTATATCTTCATAGCCATAGTCAACGTCTTTCCTAGTGTACATCAAAGATAAGATTATCTTCAACCAATCAGAATCGAGTATTCACCCAGACCATGGTATAACATAGACTAAGCTGTATAGCCTATCGTAACTTTAGCGTCACCAGCTGGACATTCAGTGGTATTGGATGTGTTAAGACGCTCGTAGCGCTACGAGTACCCCTGGAGCTCTCGTTAGCTACGAGCGTCTTAACGACGGTCCGTTACGCAACGATGCTTTCGGGAAACGGTGTGAAAACTGTCTGATGTGGTCGTACGACGAACTTAACGAACCACTTTAGGCTAACGACGCTTCGGGAAACTGGGCCCAGGACTTGAACAGATCAAGTCTTGGTTAGTGTGTGGGTGTGTATTATGTTAATTATGACATTTTATTTTAGTTGTCAACAAGATCTAAAGCTGACCGGTCAAAGTAAAACTTTCTTCTCTTTTAAAGGAAACCCAAACCCTATAATAATGTTTTTTACGACTTAATTTCTCTACTTAGCTACACAAAACATAGAATAAGATGCAAGTATGGACTCTAAACTGTGCTCTAAAACGCAATTTGAGACATGTCTTGCCAGTTTTTGGGTTACCATAGTAACGTCATCAAACCTGACCGGCTATAACAGCCCTGCCGGCTATATATATATATAATATTTTAAAAATGTTGACAGTGGGCGGGGACTAGCCCAGTGTTTGTGTCGAGTGAGGCGCCTGACCACTACCATATCTCTCTCTCTGATTATTTATCTTCGACATTAAGAGGGAGGCTTTAAATAGAGAACAAGCTAAACAGAAGGGCCGCTACTGACAGACAAGACTACTGCTGATGATGAGCATGCACACACACACACACTCACACAAACACACACACACATCCCTTTCTAACTTGGCCCATGGTGAGTGTGACTGAATCATCTCTTCTAGAATAACCAGCACAAGACTTCCCTCCCGTCTGGATAGTGCTAATCTGGGCGAGAACAAGAGCTGTGGCTAAAGCTAGCCCTCGATGCTTTGATTGTAATGACATAAGGAATCACATGAGCATGAACTCCTGTATCAAGTAGCATACAGGAACCCGAGGAGACCACTGGTCTGACTTTAGTCGTACTGGAAGAGACTTAGATTATGTAAATGAGTGAATACAATGTGAACAATTTGACAATAATTCATGCCACACTCAAATCCCGGCCGCAATCCCCTGCTGAGAAACACGGCAGCTAAACATGGTTGTCATGGTTGCTACATATAGCTGCTGTACTATTGGATTATTATTACTGTAGCCGTTATTAAGTTTGAGATATTGTGACTAGCCTCCTGTGTGCGTCAACATCCTGTTTGACCAGTTTCATCCTTGATGGCTGACTGAGCATCGAGAGTTCAGGCTCGCCTCATTTCATTATCCTCGTACCGATAATATCAATCAAACTTTACTTCCGTCATAACACTCTACAGGAAATACTTCCTGTCTTGTGTATTATTTCAGAGTTCAAGTTCACAGTCTCTAGTAGCATCTGTTAGCGTTGGCTAGATACCCCAAACGTTGCGATGAGTGTCTGGGATAAATGTCTAGCATGTATTCTTCTAACTTCAAGCTAGTGCCACCGGTAGACATATGAAGCACACTTTACATTAAGAACACTAAGGGTTTGGTTTTTAATATCCCACTTGTTATTGATTGTCTGCTATTGGGGATAATTCTGTTTCCACTGTGTGGCTGATAATAGCACACAGCATAGTGAATTGGCCATTTCTGTCAGCTTTGACCTTTTATAGGACTTATTATGTAGGCTACGTTATGTATTAAATACTGTACTTTATATTGAACTAGGATTGGAGTTTTCATTTGAAGTTAGTTTTTTAGTGTTACTGGCCCCATCTAGTGTTCAAGAATGCAAACTGGCATTCTTGAACACTAGGTGGGACCACCTTAAAGCCTAATTGATACTCACGGTTACGGAGAGCCCTCTACGTCGCCGGAGAGCCAGTCGGAGAGCCTCTCCTTCGTCCTCCGCTGCATGAAATATTTTGAAGTGTCCCGTCACTCCCGTCAAGCGACAACGGAGACGCAAGGGCTGCGATTGGTCCTCTTAAAACATCAGTAGCCGAAATTACTTTTCCGGTTTGACTATCAGCAACTAAGCACTGGCAGCGCCGGTTGAAATTGCATTGCTATCCGGCGCCACGACGGAGAACTATGAGGGCTCGAGGGGTCTCCCGTGGTTACGCAGTTGGATAGGCGCAATATCAGTTGTAGAAGAATAACCACCGCTTAAGTGTTTACCTAAGGTGGTGTGTGGCTGAGGTTGGTAGTGTTATTCATATGTTTTAGTATTGAAGCTGCAGCTCTGTAGTGCACCAACCAACACGGTCAGATTGCTGATTCACAGCAAGTAGTCATGAACACATTCCACAAGGTTCATCCGTCCTGGTGTGTAGTAAGATGACTGAGGTCACACATCCAGAGAGGAACGGCCCCACACAAGGTCCACTTCATTCCCTGCGGTGCCGCGTGTCCCTGGCAGGCCGCCCCGGCGGGCCCGGGTCCCGTGCGTCGGAGCAGGATCTCCCGCCTGCACCAGCAGAACAGCAGCCTGAGAGCCGCGGTGGCCCAGATGAGGAGGGACATGGAGGGCCTCAGGACCCCTCTCCCCCCCGCAGCCGGCCTCCAGCACCTGGACTCCCGGCGGGACCCCGGAGCGCCGGGTCCAGCACGCAGCGGCCCCTACTGAAGTTCTGATGCGACCGGGCCAGAAGGTGCGGTTAGCGGCGTTCAGGTCCTGCTATACAGTCGACGCTGAGCTCATTTGTTGGAGACTTTTTTACCCTTTTCTTTAGCACAAAGTTTGAAAATGTAATCAAATGTGCAGATAACATTATCAGAGGATTTCCCATCATGGCATAGTTTGGTAAAGTTTAACCAATTGAACCTTTGGATAACACTTTACATAAGGTACGTAAAAACATGGGTAGTTACTGAGAACGAATGAGTAACGAATGATGAACGACCAGGCCCTAACTGGGGCCCTAACTGGGGCCCTAACTGGGGCCCTAACCAGGGCCCCTAACAGGGCCCTAAGTGACAGTTACTCAGTTACTACTGAGGAGTTACTGGTAAACAGATTAGGGGACTACTGTATTAATTAATCATTCTGTGAATTCTGTTTACCAGTAACTCCTCAGTAGTTACTGAGTAACTGTCACTTAGGGCCCCAGTTAGGGCCCCAGTTAGGGCCCCAGTTAGGGCCCTGGTCGTTCATCATTCGTTACTCATTCGTTCCTCAGTAACTACCCATGTTTTTACGTACCTTATTGTAAAGTGTTATCAAAGGTTCAATTGGTAAACTTTACCAAACTATGCCATGATGGGAAATCCTCTGATAATGTTTTCTGCACATTTGATTACATTTTCAAACTTTGTGCTAAAGAAAAGGGTAAAAAAGTCTCCAACAAATGAGCTCAGCGTCGACTGTATAGCAGGACCTGAACGCCGCTAACCGCACCTTCTGGCCCGGTCGCATCAGAACTTCCAGTAGGGGCCGCTGCGTGCTGGACCGGCGCTCCGGGGTCCGCCGGGGTCCTGGTGCTGGAGGCCGGCTGCGGGGGGAGAGGGGTCCTGAGGCCCTCCATGTCCCTCCTCATCTGGGCCACCGCGGCTCTCAGGCTGCTGTTCTGCTGGTGCAGGCGGGAGATCTGCTCCGACGCCACGGGACCCGGGCCCGCCGGGGCGGCCTGCCAGGGACACGCGGCACCGCAGGGATGAAGTGGACCTTGTGTGGGCCGTTCCTCTCTGGATGTGTGACCTCAGTCATCTTACTACACACCAGGACGGATGAACCTTGTGGAATGTGTTCATGATACTTGCTGTGAATCAGCAATCTGACCGTGTTGGTTGGTGCACTACAGAGCTGCAGCTTCAATACTAAAACATATGAATAACACTACCAACCTCAGCCACACACCACCTTAGGTAAACACTTAAGCGGTGGTTATTCTTCTACAACTGCATATTGCGCTATCCAACTGCGTAACCACGGAGACCCCTCGAGCCCTCATAGTTCTCCGTCGTGGCGCCGGATACGCAATGCAATTTCCACCGGCGCTGCCAGTGCTTACGTTGTGATAGTCAAACCGGAAAAGTAATTTCGGATATGATGTTTTAAGAGGACCAATCGCAGCCCTTGCCGTCTCCGTTGTCGCTTGACGGAGTGACGGACACTTCAAAAATATTTCATGCAGCCGGAGACGAAGGAGAGGCTCTCCGACTGGCTCTCCGGCGACGTAGAGGGCTCTCCGTAACCGTGAGTATCAATTAGGCTTTAAGGTGGTCCCACCTAGTGTTCAAGAATGCAGTTTGCATTCTTGAACACTAGATGGGGCCAGTAACACTAAAAACTAACTTCAAATGAAAACTCCAATCCTAGTTCAATATAAAGTACAGTATTTAATACATAACGTAGCCTACATAATAAGTCCTATAAAAGGTCAAAGCTGACAGAAATGGCCAATTCACTATGCTGTGTGCTATTATCAGCACACAGTGGAAACAGAATTATCCCCAATAGCAGACAATCAATAACAAGTGGGATATTAAAAACCAACCCTTAGTGTTCTTAATGTAAAGTGTGCTTCATATGTCTACCGGTGGCACTAGCTTGAAGTTAGAAGAATACATGCTAGACATTTATCCAGACACTCATCGCAACGTTTGGGGTATCTAGCCAACGCTAACAGATGCTACTAGAGACTGTGAACTTGAACTCTGAAATAATACACAAGACAGGAAGTATTTCCTGTAGAGTGTTATGACGGAAGTAAAGTTTGATTGATATTACTCGGTACGAGGATAATGAAATGAGGCGAGCCTGAACTCTCGATGCTCAGTCAGCCATCAAGGATGAAACTGGTCAAACAGGATGTTGACGCACACAGGAGGCTAGTCACAATATCTCAAACTTAATAACGGCTACAGTAATAATAATCCCAATAGTACAGCAGCTATATGTAGCAACATGACAACCATGTTTAGCTGCCGTGTTTCTCAGCAGGGGATTGCGGCCGGGATTTGAGTGTGGCATGAATTATTGTCAAATTGTCACATTGTATTCACTCATTTACATAATCTAAGTCTCTTCCAGTACGACTAAAGTCAGACCAGTGGTCTCCTCGGGTTCCTGTATGCTACTTGATACAGGAGTTCATGCTCATGTGATTCTTATGTCATTACAATCAAAGCATCGAGGGCTAGCTTTAGCCACAGCTCTTGTTCTCGCCAGATTAGCACTATCCAGACGGAGGGAAGTCTTGTGCTGTTATTCTAGAAGAGATGATTCAGTCACACTCACCATGGGCCAAGTTAGAAAGGGATGTGTGTGTGTGTTTGTGTGTGTGTGTGTGTGTGCATGCTCATCATCAGCAGTAGTCTTGTCTGTCAGTAGCGGCCCTTCTGTTTAGCTTGTTCTCTATTTAAAGCCTCCTCTTAATGTCGAAGATAAATAATCAGAGAGAGAGATATGGTAGTGGTCAGGCGCCTCACTCGACACAACACTGGGCTAGTCCCCGCCCACTGTCAACATTTTAAAATATTATATATATATATAGCCGGCAGGGCTGTATAGCCGGTCAGGTTTGATGACGTTACTATGGTAACCCAAAACTGGCAGACATGTCTCAAATTGCGTTTTAGAGCACAGTTAGAGTCCATACTTGCATCTTATTCTATGTTTTGTGTAGCTAAGTAGAGAAATAAGTCGTAAAAAACATTATTTTAGGGTTTGGGTTTCCTTTAAAAGAGAAGAAAGTTTTACTTTGACCGGTCAGCTTTAGATCTTGTTGACAACTAAAATAAAATGTCATAATAAACATAATACACACACACACTAACCAAGACTTGATCTGTTCAAGTCCTGGGCCCAGTTTCCCGAAAGCGTCGTTAGCCTAAGTGGTTCGTTAAGTTCGTCGTACGACCATCAGACAGTTTTCACACCGTTTCCCGAAAGCATCGTTGCGTAACGACCGTCGTTAAGACGCTCGTAGCTAACGAGAGCTCCAGGGGTACTCGTAGCGCTACGAGCGTCTTAACACATCCAATACCACTGAATGTCCAGCTGGTGACGCTAAAGTTACGATAGGCTATACAGCTTAGTCTATGTTATACCATGGTCTGGGTGAATACTCGATTCTGATTGGTTGAAGATAATCTTATCTTTGATGTACACCTAGGAAAGACGTTGACTATGGCTATGAAGATATAAAGTATTATTAATTGATTAAATATTAACAGAAATGAATGGACGACGCGGAGGCGTGAAGCGCGGAGGACGGTTCTGTTAATGGACACCTCGAAGGGCATTATCCCGCTTATACCGTGGTCACTTACGAAAGAAAGAAATATTTAATCAATTAATAATACTTGAATGTGTTTTAGAGTTAAAATCGTGAGTTTTTTTTTTATTTTTAAAAGTCGAGCAGACTATTTAATATCTTTCGTATGTAGGCGTTGCCAAGCAACGTGGCCATAGCGGTTTCATAGCGTCAACGTCTTTCGTAGGTGTACTTTTCAACCTACACCCTCCAGCCAATCAGAATCGAGTATTCACCCAGACCACGGTATAATATGTATTTCAGCACCGTGTCAGTGGACAGGTACAAGGCTACGATCGATCGTTAGATCTGTGCACGCGCGTTCATGTTAAGAGGAGTTTCGGGAAACGCACGGAAAAAAATAACGATCGTTCGAAAGATGATTCGTAAGATGGCTCGTAAGATGGATCGTACATCGTTATCGGGAAACTGGGCCCTGGTGTGTTTGTCTGTTTGTAGTTCATGCTGGTGTGTTTGTAGTTCTTCCAGGTGTGTGTGCTGACCTCACCTGTAACACCTGGTTCCTCTCCTCCGTGACGGCTTGCAGCAGGACAGAGGCCTCCTCCAGCTCCCTGTCTCGCTCCTTGAGCTCCGCCTGTGCCTGGAGAGAGTGAATGAGAGAGAGAGAGAGAGAGAGAGAGAGAGAGAGAGAGAGAGAGAGAGAGAGAGAGAGAGAGAGAAGAGAGAGAGAGAGCGAACGTCAAACATCACCCAATAACATTACCGTCCCTCCAATCACAAACATTAAATCTGCAGCCACACAAAATGTGTGTGTGTGTGTGTGTGTTTAAACCATTTGTTCTCTGTTCACTATACCTTATTGGTACACCTTGTCTCACAACTTAAGACCCAAAATGAGCAAAAGTGCCACCTGGCCTGAAGTTCGACCAATCAGGAGACGGCCTCTGAACCACAGATAGTCTCCTATTGGAGGGATCTAAAGTATATCAAAAACAGCAGCGGCAGGTGTGTGTGTGTGTGTGTGTGTGACCCGGTCTCTGGTCTGCATGAAGTGTGTGTGTGTATGTGTATGTGCGTGTGTGTGTGTGTTGTGCGTGTATGTGACCTGGTCTCTGGCCTGCGTGAGGTTCTGGATGAGGTCCTGGCTGGTCAGGTAATGCTGTGTCTTGGTCTCCTCACAGCGCCGCTGCCAGCTCAGCTCCACTTGCACACGCCTCTGCTCCAGAGCCTGCTCCCGCTGGAGTCCCGCACTCAGCTGCTGCTGGAACCTAGCAGGTAGGACCATGAAGCACAGGTAGGAAGATGAAGCAGAGGTAGGAACATGAAGCGCAGGTAGGGACTTGAAGCACAGGTAGGAACATGAAGCGCAGGTAGGGACTTGAAGCGCAGGTAGGAACATGAAGCGCAGGTAGGAACATGAAGCACAGGTAGGAACATGAAGCACAGGTAGGAACATGAAGCACAGGTAGGAACATGAAGCGCAGGTAGGAACATGAAACACAGGTAGGAACATGAAGCACAGGTAGGAACATGAAGCACAGGTAGGAACATGAAACACAGGTAGGAACATGAAGCACCGGTAGGAACATGAAGCACAGGTAGGAACATGAAGCGCAGGTAGGAACATGAAGCGCAGGTAGGAACATGAAGCACAGGTAGGAACATGAAGCACAGGTAGGAACATGAAGCGCAGGTAGGAACATGAAGCACGTGTAGGAACATGAAGCACAGGTAGGAACATGAAGCACAGGTAGGAGCAGCATGAAGCAGAGGTAGGAGGAGCATGAAGACCCCCCTCTGACCTTTGGGACCCCTGCTACGGCTCAAATGAGTATTACTATTCTCACATAATACCGTGGTTTCAAACGATGTGATATTGTCAACTTGGCGCCAACAAAGCCAGTCTCTAAGAGGCATTATGGATTATAGATCAGTACATTCATGTGATGATCAGAGATGATCAGAGACGATCACCTCTCCGTCTCCTGACGCAGCCTGCCTAGCTCGCTCTTCAGTCTGGTCTCCGTCTCCCGCACGGTCAGCAGCTCCGTATCCCTGGCAACCGTCTCTTTGGAGACCTGCTTAATGTATTTGTCCCAGTTGCAACGGGTCGTCTCCAGCTCCCCGTGGAGCCTATTGTGAAACACACACACACACACACACACACAAAAGAGGGTTCTCGAATGACATGCTGATGTAATCAAGGTGACCACATCCCTCGATCAAGCTGAGACCATAAACACACACTACTACCCAGGGTAGGACGAATATAACAGAGAAAATATATAATACATCTTTTGATCAACATTTAAAGGTGCTGTAGGAAAGAGTTAAGAGTTGCAAAGAGCGAGAGCAGAAAACAGGAGGAGAGAGCAAGATTTAAAAAAAATAAACCACCCAAACCCCACCGCCACCCCCATTTCTCCACCATTAACAAGTGTTGCATTCACGCACCTGTGATTGACAGGCAAGATGGAGTCCCTGACCCAATCAGGGAAGAGATGCCCTGATTGGTCAGAAATGAGCCTGGAGAGGTCTAAAATCTAAATGGTCTCATACAGAGGCAGGCGCTGTCAACTCATCTGTGGCACTTTATTGAATAACAAGTTTAAAATAAATAAA
Organism: Merluccius polli; assembly: GCA_030340625.1. Taxonomy (NCBI): domain Eukaryota; kingdom Metazoa; phylum Chordata; class Actinopteri; order Gadiformes; family Merlucciidae; genus Merluccius; species Merluccius polli. Next base: position 25,929 of record JAOPHQ010005863.1, on the reverse strand, counting down.
TAAATAAATAAAATCGAAATACCATCCCATACGTTACATCTTGAAGAAATAAAAAACAATACAATATGTATTTAAAAATATTTGTATATAAATATAATATACTGTATGTACTACATGAAGAAACTGTGATGTTCAGATGTTGCTGATGTTCTGAGTTTTTTCCCATTGAAAATTACAATAAATATTTAAAAAAATGCAAATAAAAAAATCAAGTATGATATTTTGACAATATATCGACCAAGCTCTCCCCTCAATGGCTCACCTCTCGATGGTCTGGTCTCGCTCGGCCAGCACCCTCTGCTGGTCCTGAAGGCGCGCGCGTGCCTGGGTGGCGGCGGTCTCCGCTGCCTGTGTTTGGAGGCTGAGGGTCCCCTGCTGGGCCGCTAGCGCCCCGTCCCGCTCCCGCAGCGCCCGCTCCAGTGCCCGGTGCCTGAGAGCAATCAGTTTGTGGACTTTAACTTACCGGTGGTAGTAACACTGTTTAACGCCATACTTAATACTTCCATTAACGTAGATCCTGGTTTCGGATCAAAGTCTTCCATTCAATTAATTTCACCTACTTTGTAATGTGTTCCTCCTTTTCTTGCTCTAGTTTGGCCTCTGTCCTTTTCAGCTCTTTCTCCAGTTCATTAATCCTAGTGCAAAAATCACCAGTCAGGAGTAGCATAGTATTGGCACCAATCTGCCGATACTATGGTTATCAATATATACATTATTATATTTGTAGTCAAAATATCTGGACGATATCCCTGGATTAATGGTGTCACAACAATGTATTTATGCATCTCGAATCGGATTCAGGATACATAAAATACACTGTTGTGACACCATTATATTATACTACTGCAGCAGGACCGGGGACACGGTGAGTCCTCCGCTTCAGACAACAACGTTCACATATCTTCTAAACATAACAATGTTATTTTGATTATGGAGAAGCGCTTCGGTGTGATTCTCTGTATTGTTAGTATTTCTTCTATAAAGCATCTTCGGGTACCAAGAAAAGTGTTCTAGAAATAAAATTCATTATTATTATTCACGGCCCTGGTTGTAAATCCACAGACAGGCAGACGGATGGATAGACAGACAGAACGACAGACAGACAGACAGACAGACGGACGGACGGACCGGTTGTCCCTGAGAGCGGTGGTCTCTGCGTGCTCCAGCTGTGTGCGTTGGAGCTCAGCCTGGGTCTGTCCATAGAGCTGCTGGGAGGCCTGCAGCGCCTCCGCAGCCTCCTGCTGGGCCTGGGCCTGGAACTCTGTCTCTTTAGACAGGAGCTTCACCTGGACCATACACGCACACGCACACACGCACACACACACGCACACACGCACACACACACACACGCCGTTATTGTGTTCTGTGTTTGCTGCTCAAACCTTTTATGGCTGTGTGTTTGTGCTCGGCATTCCTAAATAGTCCTCCTCACACACATATCTGGGGTGCTTTGGAGCTGAAAATGGCCACTAACAACACACAACGGTAACTGCTATGCTGTGCCAGGAGTGATGCGGGATTATTTGGGGTTTTTTTTGGCTTTGCTTAGCGCCAGAACGAGTCCTAGTGCCCGGCCCACAAGAAGGCTGCAGATCTGTCCTGCTGAACCGTATCTCAGGTTAGAGAGAGGTCTGTTTGGGACCCGGCTAGCTGAGACGCGTTTCAAACCTGAAGACCATAATGAAGACGTAACGTTCAATCCTTTATTCGCGGGCTCACGCGGGATACCCAGAACCACCGGCGCGGTCCCTTTGGGGTGACTGCCTCCAACAGCGCCCACGCTCAGCTTCTCTTGGCGTTCTCCATTCACGGAAGACGATCCTAATAGATTTACCTTAACACATTTATTTCTGTTTGTCTCGTCCTCGTCTGTCTCTTACTACGGTCAACGATGGGGCTCTGGTTTCCGCTTGGTGACGTCAGACTGAAATGCGATCACATGTCACCACACGGCAATGGATGGTAACATGTGACCTATCATATTCTGTTCGCATTCATATCAGCCTTGAACTTTGACATTTCATTCACACAATATGTCAAAAGTTAATATCCTCTCAGTAATTAACTAGAAAATACGCTACATCTACAGTAAGGTCACAAACTTTGCTGCTTTATGTTATATTGTGGTATACACACACACACACAAGTGTGAGTAAACGGAGTCATGAAAAAGTGTTGGGAATTCATAAGAAATAATACTATTTGAATTCTACATTATTTTAGGGGTTTTAAACCCCTCGGTCCTTCATTAAGTCCTCCAGCAACACTTATAAAGCCTGCGTTTCAAAAGCGCTGCAAGGCAGAACTCCCACATCGTTGGTCTAAAAGCCGTTATCGTTGCGCACATTCAGTGAGCTGAACAAATCTATTGTGAGGTTTACGTGAGGGTTATTTACCTTTATCTCATGGCTACCTCCACAAAAGCCCTTGGCTGCGGGTAAATATGCATAACAATGTCCCAGAGATAGGTCACACGTTGAGATAGGTCACACACTGCACTGTGGGCAAAGGGATCTGATTCTGACTAAATGGGAAATGAGACAAAAGAATGAAACTCTCCAAACATATCGACACCGCTGAAGTGAAATATAGTGGAGATTACATAGAAGTATACCTTTTCAACGTAATTATAAATTTGAAATATAGATTGCGATCCGCAACGTAAACACAAGCGTGCGCATTGCAAGACTAGAGACGTGCAGACGTGCACGCACACACACACACACACACACACACACACACACACACACACACACACACACACACACACACACACACACACACACACACACACACACACACACACACCTTGATTTTGTGAGAAAGTACTACAGTGTGCATCTCATCCATCCGCAGGTTGAACTCGTGTTCTCTGAGTCGGAGTTCGTTGTCAAAGTCTGCCTTCATCTCCTGTAGAAATCACAAGACGTTCACACCTGCTTACGTGCTCAAAGTGCGCGTGTGCGTGTGTAATATACACATTTCACTCACGATGTTTAATGTACATTCAATTATTTGCAAAATGTCAGGTAAAAAAGAAAAAAATCTCAGCTCTGTCATCAGAGTGTGATACCTGATGAAGAATAACTCATTTTATGACACAGTATTTGATTTAATAAAGCATGATCATGGGAAGACACAGGAGCATTTAATAAGCATCTTCAAGGAGACAGTGGGTGAACACGATTCTTACAGGGAAAAGTTCACATTGTGGGCAGCAACAACAAAGAAAACAAAAGGTGAGGGGAGTGACCTTCGTGGAGAGTTACGTTTTGGCCAAGGCTGTGGTCCGCCAAAGTGGGAAAGGACAAGTTAATTTGCATTACACTATGGGGGGGGAGTGGACATGTCTGCAAGGACTCTAAACAATTAAAGGAATTTACAAAATAAAGAAGTAAGTGAATCAATTCAACCACTGAGTTTTGTTCCTTATAGGCGAGTATGTGGCAACCATCTGTGCACCGCATTCTAGCATCAGAGCCAACACTTAACAGGACGAGCTTCATCCCTCCCTAGTCATCACCCTGCTTTGTGCGCCTTCTCCCGTTACACACACACACACACACACACACACACACACTGACTCACATTCACACACACACTCACATTCACAAGGCGAGCCATTTCAGCACAACGAGTCCCCGGCAGGTCAGGGAGAGGTCAGCGTAAAGGTCTGGCCCATTCTGAATACATGGCTGGCCTGCCAAGTATGCGAGGCCCTGTGTGTACACCCGTGTGTGTGTGTACCTGTCTCTGCAGGGCCAGCTCTCCCTCCACTTCTTGAATGCGTTGGTCCAGATCGCGTTTCATCCTCTCATAGTCTTCCCTCTGCTGCTGAATGTCACCAGCCATAGAACTACAGGGCGTGCGTGCACACACACACACACACACACACACACACACACACACACACACACACACACACACACACACACACACACACACACACACACACACACACACACACACACACACACACACACACACATCAGATTGCAGAAAAAAACCGACTGAAAAGCATTTCAACAGTTGCGTGAACCGAGCAAAATGATATTGCCTCACGGTTGAACGGGTGCCCAGAAATATATCTCCTCCACAAACTGGAGGATTTACAAGATGTTGCCCAACATTTGCTCTCATGTTCCTCCACAGCCGCCTCAAGTTCTCCCTTATCAACACCAAACCACACGTTTTCCTCTAAACTAATATACTATTCTCATTCAGTAATAAATAAATCATTGGTATGGTTATTGTGATAAATACACTAGATATTGTTTGTGCTTTTCTTTTTGCTTCTAGAAATCACATGCATGTTTCCATTTTAAATGATGACATCAAATATTAATATTTGACATTATACATTATAGTTCCCGAAGCACCCCCTAGGGTTCACATGCCTGCTGTAGAAAGGTTTGCACTTCATGTGGAATGTCCCCATCTAATCTAATGTAATATGGAAGTTAACCGATGCAACACTTTAAATAGATTTAAATCTAAAAAGCTGCTTAATGCTTCAGAAATTAGTAAGTATTTGGTTCAAGAATCATTATTAAATGAATACTTTCGTTTTTCTTGGCTTCTTGTCAGATAAAGCAAGGAAATTTAGGGGCTTTGGGCTCTTGTAACTTGCATGCTATTATTGCTATTGACATTTTCTAGACAAAATTATAAATCTGAAAAATAATCGTCAGATTAAATCACTATGAAAATAATCGTTAGTTGCAGCCCTACATAATATGCTGTAGTCTAACCCCCACACTGACCCCTGCAGCCTCTCCAGCTGCACCCTGTGTTGGGTGGCCTTCAGCTGGCTGCGTCTGAGCTGCTGCTCCCTCTCCCGGGTCTCCCGGAGCTGCTGCTCTGCCTGCTTGTCTAGCTGGATACGCAGCTGGCTCAGCTCCTCCTGTCTGGAAAGCAGAGATATATTACAGCATGTAGTAGTAAAGACCAGGTTCAAAATGTGTCAACAGGGCCATGGAGCCTGTGGCCTGTGGCCTGTAGCCTGTAGCCTGTGGCCTGTAGCCTGTAGCCTGTGGCCTGTAGCCTGTAGCCTGTGGCCTGTAGCCTGTAGCCTGTAGCCTGTGGCCTGTAGCCTGTAGCCTGTGGCCTGTAGCCTGTGGCCTGTAGCCTGTGGCCTGTAGCCTGTAGCCTGTAGCCTGTGGCCTGTAGCCTGTAGCCTGTAGCCTGTGGCCTGTAGCCTGTAGCCTGTAGCCTGTAGCCTGTGGCCTGTAGCCTGTGGCCTGTAGCCTGTAGCCTGTAGCCTGTAGCCTGTGGCCTGTAGCCTGTGGCCTGTAGCCTGTAGCCTGTGGCCTGTAGCCTGTAGCCTGCAGCCTGTGGCCTGTGCTCACAGCTGTGAGCTGCTCCTCTAGTGTCTGGACGCTCTCTAGGGTCAGGTCACACATTATGTACTAGGCCTACAAATAAGGTATTACCACCATTGAACTGTGTCCCACACAGCCTGTGCAGTAGATGTGGTTATTTGGTTCCATTGGATCAATGGAGAAAATAAAGCTATAGACTTCAGATACGGATGATCCAATAGGATCCCAAGACAAGAGCAAAATAGTGAGTCACACATTGGGGGGGAACAATCGGATTGGGAGTGTGGGATCTTCTAATTACATAAACCCTATGTTAACTTTGAGCCAACCGGGTAGTCCACCATGTCTGGGACTACAGCTTAAGCCGCATAGAGAACCGGCCGGCGAATGTCACTTCATCCGCAAAGTCAGATCGCTGGTCGTTACGCCGAAATACTGGGGGGGACAAATTAGCTCTCTTTGAACATTGGTGGTGACACGTCCCCCCCGGAAATTTTGCCCCTGTCTCAAGACATTACAGTGTAGTAGAAAGGAGACACTACTACCTGGCACGCTCCACAGTCTGTGCCTTGGCAGCCACGGCATCGTATCTCTCCAGCTCTCGGTCTCGGTCCTCCAGAACGGCCAGATTGTACTGGAAATCATCTCTGAGCTGCTTGAAGCGCTGCCTGAGGAGAACCAACAATCATTACTCACATATGTCTTGCAGAAAGATGGACGCTGAGCCAAGTGCTTAATACTACATGCTTGGCCTCCCTCCCTGACCCGATACGACATAATATATTACGTCACATCGGGATGCAGTTTTGCTTTTACTTTCCAGGGTTTGGGGTCTTTGAAGATATGCCCATGATCTGACGTCCTTATATCAGCCGTTACTTTGCTTATCCAGGTTGAAAGAAACCACAAAAATGCTCAATAAATGTTTAGCTCAACATCTGACTTCAAAACACGACCATTCTCTGCTCTTCTTCACTGCTCCTCATGTGAAGACAACAATGATGCCGCTTCCAGGTCCTGGCCTAGTTATACTGTATATCCAAACAGTGATGAAGAAGAAAAAGAAGAAAAAGGAAAAGAAGAAGAGCCATAATTGAAGTTGAAAGTTGAGCACAACGTTGACATACAGTTAAAGTTGTCAGTATGTGAGTGACCCAGTAACATACTCACTCTACAGTTCAGTGTTGGGTCAGAGGTCACATAATGGAGCTACATGCAACACAAGCGGTGATGACATCATGGTTCATCATGGTACCTCAAGGAGGAGAGCTGCTCCTGAGCATCTCTGAGTGAACTTTCCAGCTGCTGGACTCTGCGTGTCTGAAGCTCCTTCCATTCCCGCTCCTTGTGGGCCAGCTGAGCCTCCAGGTCTGCTGGCTCCCGGCCCTCCACCGCCTTCATGGTGAGCGGGACTAATGAGACACACCCAGATGCATCACGTCCACACCCAGACACGTCCATATAACCAGATATATCACGTCCATATTACCAGATATATCACGTCCATAACCAGACACATCCATATAACCAGATATATCACGTCCATAACCAGATGCATCACGTCCATATAACCAGATGCATCACGTCCACACCCAGACACGTCCATATTACCAGATATATCACGTCCATAACCAGATGCATCACGTCCACACCCAGACACATCCATATAACCAGATGCATCACGTCCACACCCAGACACATTCATATAACCAGATATATCACGTCCACACCCAGACACATCCATATAACCAGATGCATCACGTCCACACCCAGACACATTCATATAACCAGATATATCACGTCCATAACCAGATGCATCACGTCCACACCCAGACACATTCATATAACCAGATATATCACGTCCATAACCAGATGCATCACGTCCTTATAACCAGATATATCACGTCCACACCCAGACACATCCATATAACCAGATATATCACGTCCACACCCAGACACATTCATATAACCAGATATATCACGTCCACACCCAGACACATCCATATAACCAGATGCATCACGTCCACCCCCAGACACATCCATATAACCAGATATATCACGTCCACACCCAGACACATCCATATAACCAGATGCATCACGTCCACCCCCAGACACATTCATATAACCAGATATATCACATCCATAACCAGATGCATCACGTCCACACCCAGACACGTCCATATAACCAGATATATCACGTCCATATCCAGATGCATCACGTCCACACCCAGACACATCCATATAACCAGATATATCACGTCCATATAACCAGATATATCACGTCCATATAACCAGCTATATCACGTCCATATAACCAGCTATATCACGTCCATATAACCAGATATATCACGTCCATATAACCAGATATATCACGTCTATATAACCAGATATATCACGTCCATATAACCAGCTATATCACGTCCATATAACCAGATATATCACGTCCATGTACCCAGATATATCACGTCCATATAACCAACTATATCACGTCCTTATAACCAGATATATCACGTCCATATAAGCAACTATATCACGTCCTTATAACCAGATATATCACGTCCTTATAACCAGATATATCACGTCCATATAACCAACTATATCACGTCCTTATAACCAGATATATCACGTCCATATAACCAACTATATCACGTCCTTATAACCAGATATATCACGTCCTTATAACCAGATATATCACGTCCATATAACCAGATATATCACGTCCATATAACCAGATATATCACGTCCATATAACCAGATATATCACGTCCTTATAACCAGATATATCACGTCCATATAACCAACTATATCACGTCCATATAACCAGATATATCACGTCCATATAACCAACTATATCACGTCCATATAACCAGACATATCACCATGATGTGTGTGATGGTTAGTTTGGTCACCGTTGATCCTCTCTGAGCGTCTTCATTACGTTACAGCATGACTGTAAGTATGTTTCAGAGACTGAACCAGTATAATATTATAAATTATAAATATGATAAATATGATACATATGATACATATTATAAATATTATATCCACGGACGCTGTTGTGTATGAACAACAAACGTTTTCTCGCGCTCTTCAGCAACCCAGCACGTTTCCATGGATACCGTGCGTCAGCCTAACTCCTCCGTCATCCACTTCCGTTGAGTTTACGTTCCGGCAGGAGAGATCAATGTGGCGCAGTGCCATCAAGAGTTATGAACTTTTATTTCATTTAATGTAATATTTAATTTTTATCGATACATCTGCTAGACGGGATGGACAGAGACCCCCCTAGAGAGGACGGGATGGACAAAGACCCCCCTAGAGAGGACGGGATGGACAAAGACCCCCCTAGAGAGGACGGGATGGACAGAGACCCCCCTAGAAAGGACGGGATGGACAGACAGCGGAGACGCTCCTAGAGAGGATGGGATGGACAGAGACCCCCCTAGAGAGGACAGGATGGACAGAGACCCTCCCAGGCCCTAGAGAGGACGGGATGGACAGAGACCCCCCTAGAGAGGACGGGATGGACAGACAGCCGAGACCCTCCCAGGTCCTAGACAGGACGGGATGGACAGAGACCCTCCCAGGCCCTAGAGAGGACAGGATGGACAGAGACCCTCCCAGGTCCTAGACAGGACGGGATGGACAGAGACCCTCCCAGGTCCTAGACAGGACGGGATGGACAGAGACCCTCCCAGGTCCTAGACAGGACGGGATGGACAGAGACCCTCCCAGGCCCTAGAGAGGACAGGGTGGACAGAGACCCTCCCAGGTCCTAGACAGGACGGGATGGACAGAGACCCTCCCAGGCCCTAGAGAGGACGGGATGGACAGAGACCCTCCCAGGTCCCAGAGAGGACAGGATGGACAGAGACCCTCCCAGGTCCAAGAGAGGAAGAGGTGGAAGCCAACCAGTGGAAAAGGGGGCGTGGCCACCCTGGCCGCGTCACGCCGCGTCACGGCGGCGCTACATCACCTGGGAGGAGATGAAGGAGGACCACTAGTTGAGTCTCTCTTCACCGCGCCGGGATCAACTCAGGACCAAGGAGGACAGACCCGAGTCCCACATTACCTCCTGTCAGGTAGGCTTCCTCTTACATATACATATATATATATATATATACATACATATATATTTATATTCATAGAAAGGTTTTATATGTTTGTATGATGGAGCCTCCTCGTCTGCACCATGGATGACATTGGACTGGTCTCTCTGAGGAGACATGTGCTGTGTGTCCCGCAGACAGCGACACAAAATAACACAATTGCAACATTATTTCCACAAACAAAGGCTTATTATGGTATGTGTGAGTCTGAGTGTGTGTGTGAGTCTGAGTGTGTGAGTCTGAGTGTGTGTGTGTGTGTGTGTGTGTGGCCTGGTCCTACATATGAGGAAATGGAGAAAGATTAGCTATTAATAATCCTGTTTTTTAATTTTTCATTCGGACTATTTGTGGGACTGCGTATATATAATATATATGATATATATTATATATATGATATATGATGTAATATCCGAGCGTCGTGCTCGTGGCCGTAATGGACGAGGTGGATGAGGAGGACGCAACGTTGGTCACGTAGCGGCGGGGACCACCGTGACGTCACGCTGCATCTCGAGCGTCCGCGTCCCTTTTCCCTTCTTGGCATCTCGTCACGTGACCGCCCGCGCAGAGGCTAGTACCTACGTGCGCGCGGCAGCATCTCCCCACCGCCACGGGCCGGCCGGCACGTGCGCCCCAGGCTCGCTCCTTCACGCCCTGGCACACACACACGCAGCCCACGCCACGCGATGCTCTGTGTGTGTGTGTGTGTGTGTGTGTGTGTGTGTGTGTGTGTGTGTGTGTGTGTGTGTGTGTGTGTGTGTGTGTGTGTGTGTGTGTGTGTGTGTGTGTGTGTGTGTGTGTGTGTGTGTGTGTGTGTGTGTTTGAGTGTGTGTGTGTGTGAGAGAGAGAGAGAGAGAGAGAGAGAGAGAGAGAGAGAGAGAGAGAGAAAGTGTGTGTGTGTGTGAGTGTGACTGTGTGTGAGTGTGACTGTGTGTGATTGTGTGTGAGTGTGTGTTTTTGTGTGTGTGTGTGTGTGTGTGTGTGTGTGTGTGTGTGTGTGTGTGTGTGTGTGTGTGAGAGAGAGAGACTGGTTGTCCAGTAATGTAGACTGAGTCTCTAATTTTAGGCACGGGTTCCACTGGAAAGGTTAGGATATTATATAGAGGCTGTTACAATAAGGATATTATATAGAGGCTGTTACATTAAGGATATTATATAGAGGCTGTTACAATAAGGATATTATATAGAGGCTGTTACATTAAGGATATTATATAGAGGCTGTTACAATAAGGATATTATATAGAGGCTGTTACATTAAGGATATTATATAGAGGCTGTTACATTAAGGATATTATATAGAGGCTGTTACATTAAGGATATTATATAGAGGCTGTTACATTAAGGATATTATATAGAGGCTGTTACATTAAGGATATTATATAGAGGCTGTTACATTAAGGATATTATATAGAGGCTGTTACATTAAGGATATTGTATAGAGGCTGTAAAGGTGTTAAATTAAGGATATTATATAGAGGCTGTAAATGTGTTACATTAAGGATATTATATAGAGGCTGTAAAGGTGTTAAATTAAGGATATTATATAGAGGCTGTAGAGGTGTTACATTAAGGATATTATATAGAGGCTGTAAATGTGTTACATTAAGGATATTATATAGAGGCTGTAAATGTGTTAAAGTAAGGATATTATATAGAGGTTGTAAAGGTGTTACATTAAAGATATTATATAGAGGCTGTAAAGGTGTTACATTAAGGATATTATATAGAGGATGTAAAGGTGTTACATTAAGGATATTGTATAGAGGCTGTAAATGTGTTACATTAAGGATATATAGAGGCTGGGGGCTGTTACAGTTAGGATATTGTATAGAGGCTGGAGGTTGTTACAGTTAGGATTTTATATAAATGCTGGAGCTTGTTGCATTTAGGATATTATATAGAGGCTGGAGGTTGTTACAGTTAGGATATTATATAGAGGCTGGAGGTCGTTACAGTTAGGATATAGAGAGGCTGGAGGTTGTTACAGTTAGGATATTGTATAGAGGCTGGAGATCGTTACAGTTAGGATATATAGAGGCTGGTGGTTGTTACATTAAGGATACTATATAGAGGCTGGAGGTTGTTACAGTTAGGAAATTATATGGAGGCTGGAGGTCGTTACAGTTAGGATATTGTATAGAGGCTGGAGGTTGTTACATTAAGGATATTATATAGAGGCTGGAGGTTGTTACAGTTAGGATATTGTATAGAGGCTGGAGGTTGTTACATTAAGGATATTATATAGAGGCTGGAGGTCGTTACATTAAGGATATTGTATCGAGGCTGGAGGTTGTTACAGTTAGGATATTGTATAGAGGCTGGAGGTTGTTACATTAAGGATATTGTATAGAGGCTGGAGGTTGTTACATTAAGGATATTGTATAGAGGCTGGAGGTTGTTACAGTTAGGATATTGTATAGAGGCTGGAGGTTGTTACAGTTAGGATATTATATAGAGGCTGGAGGTTGTTACATTAAGGATATTGTATAGAGGCTGGAGGTTGTTACAGTTAGGATATTATATAGAGGCTGGAGGTTGTTACATTAAGGATATTGTATAGAGGCTGGAGGTCGTTACATTAAGGATATTGTATAGACATGCTTGCCAGACGTGTTTCCCTCCTCTCATGATGAAGTGTTTCTGGGGACCGTGTGACCCTCAGCGTTGCATTGTTGCATTGTGCTGAGCAGTGAGACGTTACACTGGTCAGGGTAGTGTTGCATCACCTCTGCTAGTGTCACAGTGACTGTGCACTGAACTGGGTTCTCCCCCTTCATGTTAAACACGCTTCCTGTGCTGAGAAGAGGCCGCAACTTCCTTTTACGCAACTTCCTGTTGAAAATAGTAGGCTGTATGACGTACTACGACTAATACTACCACACCCCACGCGCACACACACGCACACACACACACACACGCTCACGCACACACACACACACACACACACACACACACACACACACAAACACACACACACACACGCTCACACACACACACACACACACACACACTTGATCCACTATGATACAGGAACACAACACATATCTTTTTCAAATTGCAGACTGCAGTATTGTATACTTATATGTGAATAAAAAGCTGAAAAAAACCAAACAATCTGTCTGTCCACAGCTGTGACATCACCAGGTGCATCATGGGAGGCGTGGCGCTGGACGACGGCCCCACGGGGGTGAAGGCGCCGGACGGCGGGTGGGGCTGGGCCGTGCTCGCCGGCGGCTTCGTCATCACCGGCTTCTCGTACGCCTTCCCCAAGGCGGTCAGCGTCTTCTTCAAGGAGCTGATCCGGGAGTTCGGCGTGGGCTACAGCGACTGCGCCTGGATCTCCTCCTTACTGCTGGCCATGCTGTATGGGACAGGTGGGGGGCCGCCGCACGCCGCACGCCACACGCCGCACGCCGCACGCCACACAGCGGCGTTGTGTTGGGACGTGACCGCCATCTACAGGACGTAGGAGAAAATACACCTCCGTATTTTCTACTGCTGTGGATGGCGGTTCGACCCTTTCGCGTTTCGTTTTCTCAGAATATGAAAATGTGATTAAAATGTGATTAAAAGCAAATTAATTCGTATTAATTCGGATTACTACAGTGTGTGGTTTGCCTCCACAGGCCCGGTGTGCAGCGTGCTGGTCAACAGGTTCGGCTGCCGGCCGGTCATGGTGGCGGGGGGGCTGTTCGCGTCCCTGGGGATGATCCTGGCGTCCTTCGCCACCAGCATCATACACCTGTACCTGTGCATCGGCGTCATCACCGGTACGCCGCTACATAACCACACTGGGTTTTATTATATGTTCTAACAGGTTAGTATAGGGGGACCACACTGTGACTATCAATACAATAGAGAACCGATCATAACCAATAGGCTATCAATACAATAGAGAACCGATCATAACCAATAGCTAATCAATACAATAGAGAACCGATCATAACCAATAGCTAATCAATACAATAGAGAACCGATCATAACCAATAGGCTATCAATACAATATAGAACCGATCATAACCAATAGGTAATCAATACAATATAGAACCGATCATAACCAATAAGCTATCAATACAATATAGAACCGATCATAACCAATAGGCTATCAATACAATATAGAACCGATCATAACCAATAGCTAATCAATACAATAGAGAACCGATCATAACCAATAGGCTATCAATACAATAGAGAACCGATCATAACCAATAGGCTATCAATACAATAGAGAACCGATCATAACCAATAGGTAATCAATACAATATAGAACCGATCATAACCAATAGGCTATCAATACAATAAAGAACCGATCATTAACAATAGGTTATCAATACAATATAGAACCGATCATAAACAATAGGTTATCAATACAATATAAAACCGATCATAAACAATAGGTAATCAATACAATATAGAACCGATCATAAACAATAGGTAATCAATACGATATAGAACCGATCGTAACCAATAGGTAATCAATACGATATAGAACCGATCATAACCAATAGGTAATCAATACAATATAGAACCGATCATAAACAATAGGTAATCAATACAATATAGAACCGATCATAAACAATAGGTAATCAATACAATATAGAACCGATCATAACCAATAGGTAATCAATACAATATAGAACGATTCCCTATTCCTACATTGGTTAGTTTTTGGCTGGTTTACCAAAGCTTAGATGGATCTGGCCTCTTCACTTCTGAACCTCTCTCTCCCCCTCCCTCCCCCCTCTCTCCCCCTCTCTCTCCCTCTCTCCCCCCCCCCCCCCCCCTCCCCCCAGGACTGGGTCTGGCCCTGAACTTCCAGCCCTCGCTGATCATGCTCAACCGCTACTTCAGCGAGAAGCGTCCGCTGGCCAACGGTCTGGCGGCGGCCGGCAGCCCGGTGGCGCTGTGCTGCCTGTCCCCGCTGGGCCAGTTCCTCCAGTACCAGTACGGCTGGCGGGGCGGCTTCCTGATCCTGGGCGGGATCCTCCTCAACTGCTGCGCCTGCGGGGCCCTCATGAGGCCCCTGCTGCCCCCCAAGACGCGCAAGGGCGCCGAGATCCAGGTGGAGGAGCAGCAGCAGCAGCCCGCCGAGAAGAAGAAGAAGAAGAAGCTGCTGGACTTCAGCGTCTTCCGGGACCGCGGCTTCCTCATCTACACGCTGGCGGCGTCCGTCATGGTGCTGGGGCTGTTCGTGCCGCCGGTGTTCGTGGTGAGCTACGCCAAGGAGATGGGCAACGCCGACACCAAGTCGGCGCTGCTGCTCACCATCCTGGGCTTCGTGGACATCTTCGCGCGGCCCACCTGCGGCCTGATCGCCGGGCTCAAGTGGGTGCGGCCACGGTGCGTCTACCTGTTCAGCTTCGCCATGGTGTTCAACGGCTGCACGGACCTCATCGGCTCGCAGGTGAGGCGTCGGTTCTGGAGTTCGGAAAACCGGGTCGGGTTGTAATTGCAACCGGTTGCCGCGGCTGTGCTGCTGTTCGGGATCCATCGATGACAATAAACCGTTTTGGGCAGAATAACAAAATGTAAACCCCTAGAAAGTAGAGCCCGACCGATGTGGGATTTTTAAGGCCGATACCGAATCGGAATCCGAAAATATCGGACACAAATCCGATATTCCGATATATCGGCCGATATTTATATATTTAAAAAGGAAATTCCAGAAACAAACATAAACAGATTTCCCCGACATTAGTTACATGTAGTTATTTATGAGTCCTCGCTAGAATAATAGGATAATGCAGTTTAAAAAAAATACTTTGTTTGTTTTATAGTCACAACAGAACAGAAGAACATCAAAATATATTAAAGTTCTGAGCTGTAGGGGTTTGTGGCGTTATAGTGCCCTCTGGTGGACAAACTATGCAACGGCAACACTCATAACATGGTTGGAAGGGTGTTTCTCTCTCGTTTTTTAAAAAATATTAATTTATCGGATACCGATAGTTTGGAAAATGCCTAATATCGGCCGATAATATCTCCGAAAATATCGGACATAAATCCGATATTCCGATATATCGGCCGATATTTATATATTTAAAAAGGAAATTCCAGAAACAAACATAAACAGATTTCCCCAACATTAGTTACATGTAGTTATTTATGAGTCCTCGCTAGAATAATAGGATCATGCAGTTTAAAAATAAACTTTTTTTGTTTTATTGTCACAACAGAACAGAAGAACATCAAAATATATTAAAGTTCTGAGCTGTAGGGGTTTGTGGCGTTATAGTGCCCTCTGGTGGACAAACTATGCAACGGCAACACAACAATAACGGTTAATGGTTAGATAATGGATAATGGTTAAATGGTGTTTTGTCCGTTTTTTAATTTATCGGCCGTTTTTATTTATCGGCCATTATAAATGCCGATACCGATAGTTTGGAAAATGCCTAATATCGGCCGATAATATCTCTCACCCCCCCCCCCCCCCCCCCCCCCCGCAGGCCACCGACTACACCGGCCTGGTGTTCTTCTGCATCTTCTTCGGCATCTCCTACGGCATGGTGGGCGCGCTGCAGTTCGAGGTGCTCATGGCCATCGTGGGGACGGAGAAGTTCCCCAGCGCCATCGGCCTGGTGCTGCTGATGGAAGCCATCGCCGTGCTGGTGGGGCCTCCCGGCGCAGGTATGGGGGGGGGGAAACCACCGCCGTTTCTATTTTTAGAAACACGGCTCAAATTTTTGACCCTGTGGTCGACCACTAACTCTCTCTCTCTCTCTCTCTCTGAACTCCAGGGCGTCTTTTGGACACCACCCACAACTACATGTACGTGTTCCTGCTGGCCGGGTGCGAGGTGGTGGTGTCCGCCTTCATCATCTCCCTGGGGAACTTCTTCTGCCTCAAGAAGAAGACGCCGGAGGAGGAGGAGGAGGAGCCCGAGGCGCGGCTGGAGATGGCCGTGCGCGCCGCCGAGAGGGAGGAGCTCAACCATCACCACGACGACGACAAGGCGGGCTCGGAGGACGGCAGCGCGGCGGCGATGATGACGACGCAGAACGACGGCGGCGAGACGGTCGTGCGGGAGAGGAACATGGCCAAGGGCTTGGCGGGGGAGATCGACGAGGAGGCGAAGCCGGAGAAGGGCGTCTGAGGAGGCGGACAGGAGGAGACGCCGGGGATGGAGGTTCTCCCCGGTCAGGAGGACATTCGAGGAGAGAATGCGAAAGGAGCCCAGGGTGCGAGACGCACGGACACGTCGTTATTAAAACCTCCCCCCCCCCCGTTTTTCTTGATGGTCTGTGCTGAGATCACACGTGTCACACTGGAACACACACACACACACACAGCGCCTGACTCACCTCACATCCGCACATGCTGGACACCGGTATCACATTTCTGTCTTCCCTCAGTGGGTCCATTTTATTTTTTCTGTCTTGTCTTCTGTGTGTGTGTGTGTGTGTGTGTGTGTGTGTGTGTGTGTGTGTGTGTGTGTGTGTGTGTGTGTGTGTGTGTGTGTGTGTCTACATCATCCTGCAGGACCTGGCGTGTTTTTTGTTGTCGTTAACATTCAGACTCTGCACATCGCGGTTCACACACCAAAGTGTTTTATAATAATCAGTAGCGTGTGTTTTGTACGTTCATGTGGCCAGTTAATTATTAGATATAATAATAATAATAATGACAACGTGGTACAGCGTGACTTTCTGTGGGTCGTTCCTCCGGTGTGCTACACAACTTCTTCGTTCTTTGTACAGCACAGTGTTGTTGTTGTTGATGTTGTTGTTGGTCTAATTGCATCTAATTAGGCGTGTGCTGATCAAACCCCAAATTATTATTTTTTCATGTTAATTATTTTGCGTTCACGTATCCTTGGCTTTGAAGTTCTAAAAGGAGTTCTTATTGCACATGATGCTGTACTGTAGGCCTAACGTTACGTGCTCGCGTGTCAACTTCCACGTCGTCCGGTTATGACGTCGAACATCGCACACGCCGCACTGGATCAAGTGTACTTTACTGTTCGATGTTCGGAGCTACACAACTCTGTTTCTGACTTTTCAAAATAAAAGCCCCCCGTTAGCAGCACCGAGGTTGTAAATGAGGACCTTGCAATAAAGAGGTGATGCTCTTCATCGTGGACACTGGACACTTTGTCGATTGGCTGTTGAATCCTTTCAATTCAAGACCGCTGCACACACACGCACATGCACGCACACACACATGCACGCACACGAAAGGGTACAAGTACTTAATTTATTTACAGGTTTTAAAGTACACAAATACAGTGGCAAATACAAATGAGAAAAGTAGATCTTACAGAGCCGGTACCTCGGATAATTTAAGTGTTGCTGGTCAGCCAAAACAGACCATGTGTCAAAACAGTCCCTTATGGGGAACGAGGAGGAGGAGGAGTGAGGAGGAGGAGTGAGGAGGAGTGCGGCTCGTGGCAACAGGCGCCCCGAGGGTCAGGACATGGTGGTCAGAAAGGCATAGAAAGCTTCAGGAGACCGGCCGGATTCAATACAAGTCTTGGTAAATACAAACACCCTCGCTGGCTTACACCCGTCAAGTATTAGTAGTAGCTCTTGACCCAATCGAAGTTTGTGAAGAATAAACTAATAACGCTTTGAATGCCGCCCCCCCCCCCCCCCCCATCTATGATTAGCCACATCCGTACAGGACCTTATCCCCTAAGAGAAAGTAGTGAAAGTCTGACCAGTGGCGTAACTATCGACGGTGCAACCGGGGCCCAGACGCCGGGGGGGGGGGGGGGCCCATGAAGGAAGAAAAAAAAAAAAAAACACGCCGAAAAAATATTTGCACCGGGGCCCATCATCACGTTGTTACGCCAGTGAGTCTGACGATGACTTTCGAGTCTTATTTTCTTTGCTTTGAAAACAGTCGAAAAGAAGAGTCGAGTGGCATATCTCAGAGCTGATCCTGTACTTCATGCATGTTGTACCGCCCCTCCGCCACCAGGGGGAGGAAACCCTCCTCACCCGCTCCTATGGAAACCCAATGTGGACGTTTCTTTAAAAAAAACCTTGACAACTTTTCAGATCGCGTTTTTGTTAAAATCTCCTGGTGAAGTTCTGCTAAAACTGGGGGGGGGGGGGGGGTTTACTTATTTAATCCTTTGAAGAGCAACATGCAGCTTGGCACCGCCGCCACCACCACCTCTTCATTCATTCATGTTGGGGATAAACGGTGTAGCAAATCAAACGCTAAATTATTATTGTCATTCTTTTTACATTTCACACCTGGAATCCTTCCTCATGACGCAAAGTTCACACCTTCTCGCACGTCCCAGGTCCAAAAAGTGAGTCCAGCGGTAAATCCCAAGTACAAAAAGACAACAACAATAATCACTACATTGGTTCGCTACATACTCTCCCCGCGTTAAACACCCGGGAATGTCAACCTGCAAGTTGCTCTTTAAAGAGACGAGGTTCGTTGGTAAAGAAGAAATCAAAGCTCGGAGGAGGAGGACAGGGCCCAGGCGTGTGGGATGTTGATCACAGCCCCGCCGGTATGGCTTCAAGACGCAGTGACAACACAACTACTGGGGGGGGGGGGGGGGGCAGAGCAACCTGCGTCCTCACCCCAAACAGCAGCAGCTGAGTCTGCTGGATGGAGCGGGAAGAGGGATGCCTGTGTTTACTTTTTTAATCTAAACCGATAGACAAAAGGGGCAAAAGAAACAGACACGTACACATCTATATTACAGATATTTCACAGCTTATGAATCATACAAACAAGGGAATGAAAATGTAGATCTGTACAACAGTGAGCAGACATCAAATGTAAGGTCTCGAACGGCCGCCCGGCTCATTCGTTAAAGCGCCGTTCTCTGCGAGCGGACGCCGGCGAGCGGTGGGGGGGTGGGGGGGCCGCCGAGGGCGGTCGGCTGGTGACATCACTGACCGTGAGACTCCAGAGACAAACAGGTTGATACGTGACCAACTACCTGAACCCGGGACACCAATAAGACCGCTTGGTATGTCGAGAATGGAGTAGATTGGTTACCGTAACCTCTGCACCTGAACGCTGGCCAATCAGGTGGCAGAGTCCTAAAACATGCAAAGTAGTAGTTTTTTTTTCCTCTCATATAAATGACACGACTACTGAAAAAAATATAGAACAGAAAAAAAAACCTCCTGGCTGGTGGTTGATGTGAGAGAGAGGGAAAAAAAAAAAAAAAAAAACACCTCCAAAATGAAAAGGTCACCTCAAACTACCGACAGGAAACGTGAAACGCAAGCTGCCGCCTCCGCGTGACTTACTGCTACAAAAAAGAAACTACGAAAAGTAAAAGCCTGTTATTCATCGGGTAATTACACTATCTTCAGCAGCAGGAGGGACAGAGTGGTTCATGAAATGTGTGTGATGGTGAAGAATAATGGCTAACGGGTGTGTGTGTGTGTGTGTGTGTATGTAGGACAGACCGGTTCTAAACCCAGACTGGGGTGAGCGGGACCAGCGTGAAGGGTTCTGATAGTAAAAGTGGACACCAGAGAGCCGTCCTTAATGTCCTCAATAAATTTCATCAAAATGTTTGTCGTTGATTTGGGGTGGGTGAGGGGGGGGGGGGGGGGGGAGAGGGGTCTAGCGCCCATGACCCGCAAACGGAGAGGGAGGGGGGGGGGGGGGGGGGGGGGAGACGAGAGGAGATATATTAAAAGGGGAGGCAGGAATATCTGAAAAGCAGGGGGGGGGGGGGGGGGGGACAGGAGGCCAGAAAATAGATCAGACAGACATTGTGCTGAGTCAGAAGCTGGCTGGAGTTAGCAGTAGCAGTATATTTGTGTGTCATCTGATTGCTGCTACATGAGCAGGGCGTGGTCCGCTAGCAGAGCTGCGGGGGGGGGGGTGGGGGGTGGGAGGGGGTGCTCATCGCGGGGCTAAAGAGTGGAGACCCCCCGGGGTCACGCCGGACACCATCTGGAGAGAGAAACAGACGACACCGTGAGTGACAGCGAAATACCTTTTAGCCGTTCAGCAGTCAACCGTTCCGATTAAAGGGGAGATTGTACAGATATATCGCAGATCGCCGATCTAGCTTTTGGAAACGCGTCGCCGCACATCTAGGAATAGCTTCGCCGCGTTAAATACCGCCACTGTGGTTTGGGATCGTTTCACAGACCAGGAAGTGGTTTGGAGAATCACTACTGGCTCAAATCCAAATCGGCCGAATTTTCTCGTAACATCCCCCAACGAACACCTCATGGGTGCAGGAGCAAAAAAAAGTTGGATTTGTACAATAGGTCCCCTTTAAATGGAAAGAAACAAACAGGAATGTATGTGTGTATATATACATATACATATATTAATTACAGGTTGGTAGTACAGCTGCAGTCCAGACATAGGCTGGGCAGAGTCACACACCCACATGGATTTATAATACTCTTTACAATCAGGGTCCAAAATTCACTTTTTACCTGCCAGAGTGGAAGGCGACAAGCCAAGCAACCGTTTTAATGTGTAACCCTGAACTGCGTTCCCTGCCAAATGGTTTTTATCCACAGTTGGCCGGTGGCAGGTGTTCATTTTGGACCCTGTAGACAATCCTAAACAATTTGTCGAGTGCCATGCTTTGGAGGTGCGGCGTCCCTCGTCATGCGGACCGGTGTGGATGCAAGCCAAGGCAGGACAGGTTGTGTGCGCCGACACACCATCAGCACTTCCACGGCGCACAAAGGCAAGGCTCGCGGCTGAATGCTTTTTGTCTGCTTTGAAGCCAGCCGGCATGCGGCGTGCGCAAGCCTTTCAGCCGGCATCAAACCCAACGGCACAAGCAATAAGCCACAGAGCGGATCAAGGGGGGGGGGGGGGGGGGGGGGGTCGCTGGGAAAGGGGGGGAGGGGCTAAGGCTGCGAATTGTTCGCTCCACTTCTCACGTCGCCTCGCAGCTGAGAACTTCATCCGCTTGCTACTGACTCGCCGCAGGCCGATGGAAATGGATGTGATGGGAGCAAAGATGATGTCATACGACCGACAGGAAATACGCCCTTTGATTTCGGATGGGTTTAACCCCCGAAACCTTTAAATGACGCACCGCGACGTGGCCCCCGTCCTCTGACGGTATTTTTTTTAATGCCCATTGACGGTCGTCTTTGAAACTGTGATGGTTGTTTGTGTGTCCAACATCTTTAGAACAGGTGCATTATGGGACAAACAAACCCAAAACAGCCCCAGGGCTTGGGAACGTATTGGGACTGCAGAAGTTGTAGATTGAAATATTGGCGTCAGAGCTTTTGCAATACGAGGTCCTATGACATCAGCTGCTGCCAAACACACCCAAGTCCAACAGGAAGTCAGAACTCGAGTTTGTAGGTTGCGACACTAAAAGTCTTTCACAGCTTTTCCCGAGAAGTAGGAAGTGACGCCACAGACCGACGGTAAATTCAATTCTGTTGATGAAACGCCGTACAAAAAGGCCTTCCAGCGGTGGCGTTAAAGCCGTTCACAGGAGCAGGAATGAAGCCCTCGCAGTGCGAGCGACGCCGCAGGCCCGGGGGGACGTGTGCAGAAGGGGGAGTGTTCAGGAATGGACTCACCCCCACGCGGCGTCACACCAGGACTTGGTGAGCGTCTACTTGGCATGGTGTTCGTAGGGAACGCTATTCTGAGAGGTGGGGGGGGGGGGGGGGGGGAGAAGGCTGTAGATGTCAAGTCCCAACCCAGAGTGAACCGGACCAGACCTACCGCCAGACCAACTTGCAATGTTACATCTTAAATGTTCTCTAAATCACATTTATTAAAACATGTAGGGGGGCTTCTCCTTTTAAAAGGTCTTGACTGACCATGAATTGATATAAATCTCTTAAGAGCTTCGGACATCTCCGCTTATTTTGATTCTCTAGAAAGCAGCCGATGGATTCACATTCCTGCCTGTTGTTCTCATGTCTCTAAATCGTGTTGGGGGGGTTTCTCTGAGACCACCTGGGCCTGTAGAGCCCTCTGAGACCACCTGGGCCTGTAGAGCCCTCTGAGACTCAACTGCGATAGACTAAATAGAAATAACCAAACACATGACACAGAACATTTGCACGTTGTAAAAGCAAACAGAGCCGAGGGCCGAACGCCGACAAAGCCGCAGGTGTGCGATGGTTTTGCGCGCCGAGGCGAGGGAACACCCGTTTACCTGTGAGGTGGACATGCGGGAGGCGTCCTGCCGCCCCGTCAGGTCGGAGGACGACACGTTGACGGGCGCGCCGCGATGGAGCCTCATGCTCACCTTCCTCTCGCGCTCCGCGCCCGGACACCTGGCGGGGGGGCGTGTTCGCTGCGGAGAGGAGGGGAGGGGTCAACACACCTTTACAGACTGTATACTTCATACACCTGATGGTGGGGGGAGGGGTCAATCTTAACACACCTTTACACCATACGCTTTTACACAGAACCTGCTCTCTAAATACTGATGCCTCCATGTCCCTCCCCCCCCATCATGGTTCTGCTGCTGCTGCATTTCCTACAGGACTTGAAGAACGGCGAGGCCGCATGCGAACGACGCGGCGCACTTTAGCGCAAGCGTAAATATACAGGGTGGCAGTTTGGAGTCGACTGAGGCGAAAGCACGAGTCTGACGGGTTTCATGAGTGAATATTCAGCTGTAATCATACATTTATTATAATAAACGTGTTATAATAAACACCGTCAGTCCATTTCTAATGAAAGCTGTGCATATAATGTCATGAGAGACATTTTTATAGATTTTCTGACGATGTTATCGATGACACGAACTCCTCTGAAATAACTTCCTTCCTCAAAATGCATAAAGGCTCTCTTGCCCTTTTAAAAAGATTTATTTTACAGTCCCGAATAACCGATGGTCCGCTCAATAGGAACGTCCTTGTGGTCTGTAAAGAGCATTATGAGTATCATTATGGGCATCATGGGCGGACCTGTGTGTGAGGTGGGTGTGAGGGGCGTGGGGGGGGCTCCGTCCTGCGTCCCGCGGGGCCTCCCGGGAGCGGCGGGGATCCCCCGGGCCCCGGGGGTCCTCCCGTGCCTCAGCCGGTCCTCTCGGTCCCGCCGCTCACGCTCCGCCTCCTCCGCGGCGCGATTCGCTCCCTGAGCACAGAGTTTGAGAGAAGACGCTTTTTCAAACGAAAGAAAATAGGATTTGTTAAACGCTTATTGTGAAAAAAACGCAATGCAAGCAGTTTTTTCCGAGACGGGAACACCTCTATTCTGACAGGCAGATATTACCATAATCGCACCCGGATAATTCACGCCGCGCATTGTCGTTGCTACTCACAAACTTGAGCATGTTCCAGTCGAACACGTAGTCGTAGGAGAAGCCCTGTCGGTGGAACAGGTTCCTGAACAGCTGCCGCAGGTACGAGTAGTCGGGCTTGTCGTCGAAACGCAGAGAGCGGCAGAAGTTCAGGTAGGTGGCGAACTCGGCTGAAAAAAAAAAATAGGAAACTGAAATGAGGCGAAGGCCTTTGGGACTCCCGTTTTACTGGACCCGTTGTATCCTGGTCCAGTCCAAGCAAACAAGCAAACAAGCGCGCATCCAAAACATGACGAATATTAAAAACGCACTCACAGGGGTATCCTTTGCACAGGACCTCGATGGGCGTGGACATCTTCTTCTCGCTGATGCGCTCGTACTTCTGCCTCTTGGTGGCGGCCTTGAGGCCCTGCCACGGCAGCGAGCCCAGGTTGAAGTACATGAGGACGTAGCCCAGGGACTCGAGGTCGTCGCGACGAGACTGCTCTGTTGGCGACGGAGAAAAAAAACGGCAAAAAAGTGATGCTGTGTAAGCACAAAAAAAATGTCATTTTCCAGTAAATGAGCAGAGAGCCCAGAGCCACTTTACCTATTCCCAGATGCGTGTTGATGGAGGCGTAGCGGGCGGTGCCGGTCAGGTTCTTGTTCTCGCGGTAGGGGATGTGCTGGTGCGTGCGGGCGTCCCGGTACTTCTTGGCCAGGCCAAAGTCGATGATGTACACCAGGTTGCCCTTCTTGCCCAGGCCCATCAGGAAGTTGTCGGGCTTCACGTCCCTGTGGATGAAGTTCTTGGAGTGGATGTACTCGATCCTACTGATCTGTAGGGGGGGGGTGAGGAAAGAGAGACAGGGAGAGACAGGGAGGGGGGAGTCAGGCATCGATCTTCATTCTGCAAGCGTCCGGCTCGACGGTGGAGTTCTGCTTCCCACGCGTGTTGTGAAGCAATGGGTCTGAAAACAGCAACTCAATTTTTTTGCCAAAACAAGCAGCTACTTTGGGCCGCTTACAGCAATTTTCCGAACGTAAACGGTCCCGCTTTTCTGTGATTCTTTCACAGGAACAGTCGACTACATAATCGACTTTTTATCGTTTCGCAACACGCATATGAAGCAATCCTCTCCTGGGGGTTCAGACGAGACATAAGAGGACATTCGGGCTCTCTCCTGTGCTGTGACCAAGAGAGAGCGGTAAACACCGGGGGGGATACTCCGGTGTGTCCCTACCATCTGGTCGGCCAGCAGCAGCACGGTCTTCAGGCTGAACTTGCGGGAGCAGAAGTTGAACAGGTCCTCCAGACTGGGCCCCAGCAGCTCCATCACCATCACGTTGTAGTCTCCCTCCGCCCCGCACCACTTGATAATGGGGATGCCCACTGCAGGGGGGGGGGGGGGGGGGGGGGGGGGGAGAGGGGCTCATTTAAGGTCATTCACATTCAAGTTCAATGGAGCAAAGCGGTTGCCTTTACAGGGATTAGGATGTAAAGCCGCAGCCAGTCATGCTGTGCTGTACCATTATTCTGTACTGAATCCCTTTAACTTCAAACAGATGTATTCATTATATTTAAACCTTAGGCTATGAATCACCTGTTAAGATGGCGGACTATCAGCAGTGGTGATGGATTAAGAAGAGGTGTGCAAGTCGTGTGAGAGGGTTAGAGTCGGGGGTTAGGTGTGTAAGTGAGCTCACCTCCTCCTTGCATCATCTTGTAGATCTTGCTCTCGATGTGGAGCTGGGGGTGCTTGGTCTTCACACATTCTAGCTTGATGGCCACCTCCTCGCCCACGGAGATATCCGTGCCTGGGACAGGAGGACACACCGTGTCATTATTGCTGCAGTAGACGACGCGATGAAAACATGTATATCGTGCGACTAGGGCTGGACGATACGGACAAAATCTTCTATCCCGATATCGGCCATTTAATATCTTGATAACGATATACATCGCGATATAGCATGTTTTCTGGTAATTCAATAAATACATAGTCTATATAAAATAATCGCATGGTAAAGCCTATACTCCTGTGTGAATTAAATACTCGACAAATGAAAAGTACTGAGTATTTTCTCATTTTTTTTCATCCCTTGAAATGTAATGCAGCCTTTAAAACCAGGAAAAGACGACACTTATGCCGTATCGCGATATTACGCTATCCAAAATCTACCATATCTAGTCTCATATCATCATATCTCATATCTATCGATATAATATTGGTGTATCGCCCGGCCCTACATGTAACAACACTATTCCAGGCGGTTGGGCTTCATTGCGTGTCGAGACTGGAAGAGCGGAGGAGCGCCCTGAATAATGAGAAATTAATCC
>JAOPHQ010005862.1:0-32674 GCA_030340625.1 Merluccius polli | reverse complement strand
GCCCAAATGTAGAAACCTCCCAAACAAATTAAAATAAGAAAATACAGGCAGAGGGCAGGGTCAGTGAAGATACAGACACCGCCACACACTTCTAGTGGGTTATAAGTGATGATTGAGAGGAATTATTTTTGTATACATTGATTTTTAGGAAAATCCTACTCATACACATTTAAAGGGTGTGTTTGATTCTGTATTTAAAGGTTGCATTTGGTTCTGTAGGTATCTGAAGGGTATGTTTGATTCTGCAGGTGTTTAAAGGGAGAGACAGCCCTCTGACGCTGGACTGGGACCGGGTGCGGGTCTTCGACAGAGAGGTGGGCCAGATGTTTGTGAACCTCGCCAAGACCTCGAGGGATGCCCGGGTAAGAGAGAATAATGTACACGATATGAGTAGTAGCGATGTAAATTCAAATGTAAACACTTCCAATTATAGTTGTGGTAGGTATGGTGGTATTATCAATATATAAAGAAGAAGATAAAGGTAGAGGATGTAGGTCAGTCTGTGACGTGTGGTCTCCTGTAGGTCAGTCTGTTGTCTCCTGTAGGTCAGTCTGTGTTGTCTCCTGTAGGTCAGTCTGATGTGTCTCCTGTGAGGAGGGTTAGGGTTAAGTGAGTCTGACATGTTGTCTCCTGTAGGTAGAGTCTGTCAGTAAGAAGGAGAAGGCCAAGCAGAGACCCCAGGCCCTGAACACGGTGGAGATGCTACGAGTGGCCAGCTCCTCTCTGGGTAACTACACCCCGGCCATGTTAACCAAAAGCCCCTCACTCATAAAGACATGTCTTATATGTTGCAGTCATGATCCCCTACAGCAGGCCTGGGGAATCTGTTCCACAAAGGGCCGGTGTGGCTGCAGGTTTTTGTTCAAACCAAGCAGCAGCACACCAGACTTGACTCATTTAATCAACTGATCTCAGTCTTCAGAGAGCTGATTGGTCAAAATGTGTGCTCTTGGTTGGTTTGAACAAAAACCTGCAGCCACACCGGCCCTTTGTGGAACAGATTCCCCAGGCCTGCCCTACAGCCTCCTTGTAGAATAACATTAGGAACATATTTTTAACATGTCTAATAACATGTTTAGTCACATGTTTAGTCACATGTCTAGTGACATGTCTAGTGACACATTTGGTAACATGTCTAGTAACATATTTAGCAATGTGTTTAGTAACATGCTTAGTAACATATTTAGTAGCATGTCTAGTAACGTGTTTAGTTACTATGTGGTAACATGTGGTGATGTTACAATAGATAACATGGCTCCTATATGATGTCTATGTGGTGTGTGTGTGTGTGTGTGTGTGTGTGTGTGTGTGTGTGTGTGTGTGTGTGTGTGTGTGTGTGTGTGTGTGTGTGTGTGTGTGTGTGTGTGTGTGTGTGTGTGTGTGTGTGTGTGTGTGTGTGTGTGTGTTGTGATCGCATGTGTCAGGCATGGGACCGCAGCACACCATGCAGATCGCAGAGCGTCTGTACACGCAGGGCTACATCAGCTACCCTCGCACGGAGACCACTCACTACCCAGAGGCCTTCGACCTGAAGGGAACCCTCCACCAACAGGCTAACAACCCCATGTGGGCCCAGGAGGTCAGGGTCTCTCCTCCTTTCCTCTCCTTTCCTCTCCTCAACATGTTTTATTGGCATGAAAAATAAACCTTTACATTGCCCAAGCAATAAAAAGTCCAATAAAAAGGATAAATAACAATGTTGGCCTAGTAAAATATAGCAAAACATACCAGAGATGTACAAAGGAAGTAGCACCCCTTTCCCTCCCTCTAGGTAAAGGCTTTATTAAACCTCTCTCCCCCAGGTGAAGGCCTTGTTGGCAGCGGGTCTGAACCGGCCCAGGAAGGGTTCTGATGCAGGAGATCACCCGCCCATCACTCCCATGAGGGCCGCTTCAGAAGCAGAGCTGGGTGAGGAACCCACAGCCCGGGAACTCGAGCTCTGCTCTACCTAAGTTGGACCACCCACTTGCTGGACTGTGTTGGCCTAGCAGACACTTTCAGTTGCAGTGCTTTAGGTTTTCACTCCGGAGTTCACTACACGAGCATCTTTGGTGGGACCAAAGATCCTGGAACTAGAGCAGGAACCAAAGATGGCTTCTAGCTCTAGTGTCTTTGGTCCTAGCTCTAGTTCTATTGTTTTTGGTTATAGCTCGAGCTCTAGTTTTAGTTCTAGTTCTAGTTCTTGTTCTAGTTCTAGTTCTTGTTCTAGCTCTAGTTCTTGATCTAGTCCGAGTTCTACTTCTAGCTCTAGTTCTAGCTCTAATTCTAGTTCTAGCTCTGGTTCTAGCGTCTTTGGTTCTAGTTGTAATTCCAGTGTCTCACCCTCCCTCTCTCCCTCCCTCCCAAACAGGAAGTGATGGCTGGCGTCTATATGAGTACATCACACGTCACTTCATCGCCACGGTGAGCGAGGACTGCAAGTACCTGCAGACCACCATTGACTTCACCATTGGTACTGAGGGATTCTCCTGCAGCGGCAAGACCCTCATCTCGCCAGGTTTCTTCCTTTCTCTCACACTGGTCACTCACTCGCTCACTCACTCACTCCTCGCATAACCTTTCAGTTTCCGAATGGAGGAAGTGATGTGCGTGATGGTTTCCTAGGTTACACGGCGGTGATGCCCTGGCAGGGCATCCCCCTGGAGGAGGCTCTGCCGGCGTGCGAGCGTGGAGACGTGTTCACCGTAGACGAGATCAAGCTGCTGGAGAAGCAGACCAGTGCCCCAGACTACCTGACAGAGGCAGAGCTAATTACCCTAATGGAAAAACACGGCATAGGTACCGTGTGTGTGTGTGTGTGGGTGGGTGTGTTCCAAACTTTTTGATGCCGTGACTCATCCGTGGAGGTACTTTTGGGCCCACCTCATTATCTGTGCAGTAAAATAAGCGATACATTCTCATTTCCATGCGAAACATTTGCATATTGTTTTTCAATACAGTATTCCCCTCGTCCGTCCTCAACATACTGATTCAAATTAAACAGACAAGGCATGCATACATATTTTAGAGAAAATATTCGTTAAGAAAAAAAGAAAAGAAAAAAACTTGGACTCTTGCTGCGACCCACATATGGTACGAGGCGGAAGTTGCATGTATCAGATATGTTAAGCTTCTCCCCCTCCCCGCCAGGTACTGACGCCAGCATCCCTGTGCACATCAACAACATCTGCCAGAGGAACTACGTCACGGTGGAGAACGGCCGCAAGCTCAAACCCACCAACCTGGGCATCGTTCTGGTGCACGGCTACTACAAGACAGGTATGAAGAACTACAAGATAGACGTAGATAAACGTAGATGATAAAACGGATAGTTCCGGTCTTCGATTCTGATTGGCTCGAAGCAATTGGAAAATATTCACTACAAACACACATCTGTGACCGCATAACAATTCATTTTTTGTATAAATGCGCTTGTATGCTAAAGCCTGTATGCTAGCCTGTGTTGCTTGGCAACCATTTCGCTGTCTTGGCAGAAGAATGATGATTTGTTTTCAGTAAATGATCACGTTTGATGTTGCTGTGTGTTTATTTTGTGAAATCTTACTAGGTAATCTATAGTAACCGTTTTAGTAACCGCCTTATAAAAGCAATAAGCCACTTGAGGCCATGATTTTGCGTACAGTGTTCTAATAGCTGTTCTAAAGTCACTACATTATGGCCTCTCATGGCTTATTATTAAGTTGATGTGTTCCAGACGCAGAGCTGGTGCTGCCCACCATCCGCAGCGCCGTGGAGAAGCAGCTGACGCTCATCGCTGTGGGCAAGGCTGACTACCGGCAGGTCCTGCAGCACACGCTGGACATCTTCAAGAGGAAGTTCCACTACTTCGTAGACTCCATTGGCAGTAAGTCACAACGCGGCAGGATGGTCCAACTCAACTTTATTTATACAGCGCCTTTTCTACAAACATGCTGCTTCACATAGCAAAATTAAAACAGACAGAAAAAAAGAAAAAATTACAACAATAAAATGTTAAAAATCAATAAAATGTAATTAAATAAACATCAGGGATGACAAATAGTGTGTGTGTGTGTGTGTGTGTGTGTGCGTGTGCGTGTGTGTGTGTGTGTGTGTAGGTATGGATGAGCTCATGGAGGTGTCCTTCTCTCCGCTGGCGGACAGCGGGAAGCCGTTGTCACGCTGTGGGAAGTGCCACCGCTTCATGAAGTACATCCAGGTGAGCAGCTCAACTAGTAGATTAGATTACATTCACCTGTGTTGTGGTATCAGGAGTACAGTTTCAGAACCAATGAAATGCAGTAAAGACGAAGAAGAAAATATAATTCATCACTTTAGGGAAATGAACTTTCTGCGTTTGACCCGCGTCCGGGCTGCCACACAGCGTAGCACCCGGGAACTCCAGTTGTAGTGCCCATGCCTTGCTTATGGGCAGGGCAGCAGTGTCAGCTTGCATATTTTGTGGTGTGGGGGAGACCGTTCTCCCCACGTAGACTTGGGGAGAACATGGGGAGAACATGGGGATGGGCCTCCTGATGGCAGAGGCTGACCCTCTGGCTGTGAGCCACCTTGCCCAAAAGGGCCGGCTCGGTGGGCTTGGTGGCTCAGCCTGCTAGTCTAACCGCGTAGGCATTACACGTAGCGGCCGCAGGTTCGATCCCCACCTGTACTCCTATGCTACTTGTCATTCCCTCTATTAACCCCCACACACACACATAATTTAGAATTAATTAATTACAGAATTTGAATTAAATGCAGTGTGTGTGTGTGGGTGTGTGGGTGTGTCTGGAGGTCTGGTCATTAGTTCAGTGAAAGGTCTCTGATGTTCTGAAAGCGTCGGCCTTCGCTGCTCATTAAGAGCTTTTACTTGCTGGACCCCCCTGTCTCCCCCTCTGGTCAGTGAGGGCGGGTTGTGATGAATGAATTCATGAGTGAGTCAAGTGAGACAAGGTCGCTGCTAAGTGAGTCCGGTGAGTGGCGTGGGGGGGGGGATTCCTTTTAAATATTCTTTTACACTCTGAACGCCCATGTTTAAATGTTCAATTATTTTTGGGGGGCATCAGAAAGTGTTTTGAGTTCCAGGGCGAGAGTGTTATAACAGAAACACTGTTAACCTTGTGCTACTTTACAGATAATACAATACCGTAATAATCAGCCTTTAAAAAATATTTTTTACAAGCACACGAAGCGGGCCGCCTATTAACGGCATGGACCAAGCGGTTCTGAAGGTTGTCGGAACAACCAGGAAGGAGACATTGAACACTTTTAATACTCGTATTTAACCGTATAACTGCACACAACTTTATTTAAAAGCAAGCAAGTGGGACGTGCGGCTCCTCCACAGGAGCGGTTCCTGTTAATCGCGGTGTCCGGGAGGGTTCACCTTCACGGGCGTAGTTACGAGGGATGTGCAAATACAAAAGTGTTTTTAGATATTAGATATTCAACAGATATTCACGCTCCGGATAACAGCGATCAGACCCCCCCCCCTGCTCAACAATCGGGCAACTAAAGGCTCCGGTAGCACCCCCCGTTCAACAATCGCGCAGACCCACTTTTTTATGGACACCTTCGACATCATTCAAAGGAGCCACTTTAATCTAGATTAACCTAGATTAATTTCAAGATTACCATTAGATTAATCTAGATTAAATATTTTAATCTATGCCCATCTCTAATATATATATATATATATATAATGAAGAGTGTGTCAGGTGAAGCCATAAAAACATATCATAACACTGACTGTTCCAGGCCAAGCCCAGCCGGTTGCACTGCTCCCACTGTGACGAGACGTACAGCGTCCCTCAGAACGGGGTTATTAAGCTGTACAAGGAGCTGCGCTGTCCCCTGGACGACTTTGAGCTGGTGCTCTGGACATCTGGCTCCCGAGGGAAAAGCTACCCACTCTGCCCCTACTGCTCCAGCAACCCCCCCTTCAGGGACATGAAGAAAGGTGAGACATAGCATACTGCATACACTATGTAAGGGATAATGTGCAGCCAGCCAGTCATTATTGCAAATTAAACCCAGACAGGGTGATCCAGGGCCCCGACTACGATCGTACGGGTCCTGCATCACCCTGAAGACCCTGCTGAATTACCTGCTGGCTGCACATTATCCCGCTTATTACACGGCTACTTACTAAAGAAATCAATAATTTGACACAAAATATGTGTGTGTGTGTGTGTGTGTGTGTGTGCGCGTATGTGTGTGTGTGCTGTGTGCGTGTGCAGGTGTGGGCTGTAATGAGTGCACACACCCCTCCTGCCAGCACTCTCTGGTGTCGCTGGGCATCGGTCAGTGTGTGGAGTGTGAGGGGGGGGTGCTTGTGCTTGACCCCACCTCCGCCCCCAAATGGAGGATGGCCTGCAACCGCTGCAATGTCCTGGTGCACTTCTTCGAGCATGCGCATCGTGTGCAGGTAACACGCATATGCCAGTGTTTAGGAAGGTTAAAACGGGATGTTTTTAGGGTGTAGTAATGCTTGCATGGCGTGTAAACATGTACATTGCCAACAGAAAAATAACAAAGTAGTAAAAAGAATAAGAATAAGAAGAGTGTAATATATAGTACCAGGATGTATGCGTATATACATATGTGTGTAAAATAATATGCAATATACTGTATATCTACATATACTAGAGGTCAGAGTCATCTGATGCTGATCTCTCTGTTTAAATATTAAAACACACTCTAGTGTGTATACCTAATTGTGTATATTATGCATACATTTATTGTATTTTGTAACACCTTTTATCTTCACCACGGCCACCAGGTGGCAGCAGAGAGCTGTGATGCCTGCGAGGCGTCTCTGGTGGCGGTGGACTTCAACAAGACGCGCACGCCGCTCCCTGCGGGCGACACACAGCACACGGGCTGCGTGTTCTGTGACCCGCTGTTCCAGGACCTGGTGGAGCTTAAACACGCCGCCATGAGGCACCCCTCACACCGTGGGGGGGCGCGGCGCGGCCGGGGGAGGGGGAGGGGGCGGAGGGGAAACCCCAAAAAACCCAAGGACAAAATGGCCGCCCTGGCGGCTTACTTTGTTTAACGGCATTCATTTGTTTCATATCATTTATTTATAATGCTACAAGTATTTTGTCTTTACAGCATTCATTACAATAACACGTGTTACTTTACACGTGGATATGAGCTGATTGTTTAGGGTTACTGTTAGTTTGTTTAATGGTGCAAAACCTCACCGTTTGCCTTTGTTTGTATTTACTTTTCTAATGGCCATTAATTTGTTAATTTGCAGTAATTAACAAATGCTCATTATCTGTTTCTGGTGTTCTGGGATGTTTCTCATTCCAGACAGAAATTAAACTGATGTCTGATGTTTCTCTGTATCGTAGTGGTTTTTATTATCAAGAGAAAGCAAGGTTCTGAGACACACACACAATTAACTGTGCATTATCACCCTTAATGCACCAGCAGATTTGTCTCAAAAGACAAATCTGGAAATAAATCTGTGGTCTGGGGCCCCCCAGCCCCCCCATCATGTTATTCCTGCCACCCTAATGAGACCGTGGCCACGCCACTGCATGTGGTGAACACGGGCTTACCGACCCACACCAGCAGGGGCAGCGATGCCTTCCTAACTGGCGAAGAAGAAGAAGACCTCAAACAACGACGAAGATAACGGACTGCGCCTGCTTACTGTACTTATACACACTGCCGTGTGTGTGTCTGTGTGTGTCTGTGTGTGTCTGTGTGTGTGTGTGTGTGTGTGTGTGTGTGTGTGTGTGTGTGTGTGTGTGTGTGTGTGTGTGTGTGTGTGTGTGATTATATTGCAGTTTTAGTCAGACTAGAAGTTGCGCAGAAGTTGTCTCCTCGGGGCGTCTCCTCCGGACTTCCTACAAACTAACCTACACCCTGTAGTCCAAGGTAAGGACCACCTATCACCCTGTAGTCCAAGGTAAGGACCACCTATCACCCTGTTGTCCAAGGTAAGGACCATCTATCACCCTGTAGTCCACCTACACCCTGTAGTCCAAGGTAAGGACCACCTATCACCCTGTAGTCCACCTACACCCTGTAGTCCACCTACACCCTATAGTCCAAGGTAAGGACCACCTATCACCCTGTAGTCCACCTACACCCTGTAGTCCAAGGTAAGGACCACCTATCACCCTGTAGTCCACCTACACCCTGTAGTCTAAGGACCACCTATCACCCTGTAGTCCAAGGTAAGGACCACCTATCACCCTGTAGTCCAAGGTAAGGACCACATATCACCCTGTAGTCCAAGGCAAGGACCACCTATCACCCTGTAGTCCAAGGTAAGGACCACATATCACCCTGTAGTCCAAGGCAAGGACCACCTATCACCCTGTAGTCCAAGGTAAGGACCACCTATCACCCTGTAGTCCAAGGTAAGGACCACCTATCACCCTGTAGTCCAAGGTAAGGACCACATATCACCCTGTAGTCCAAGGCAAGGACCACCTATCACCCTGTAGTCAAGGTAAGGATGTGTGTTTTGTTGCATAGTTTTGTTATTTTCAAACCGTATGAAGAGATGAGTTCACTTTGCTTTTGCACTTTGCTCTGGAACACTTCACGACAGACTGCATATCAATAATCACTATTATTTACATAGTGTTTCATGTCTTTCTTTGTTAATGTGTTTTGACAAACGTCATCACAGCAGCATCGCTCTGACCTCACTGGGAACAGAAATCACAGTAGAGATAACGTTTTGCATATATCACCATGAATATTACCAATATTACATGACAATTACAATATTACCATGATTATTACCAATATCACCATGAATATTACCAATATTACATGACAATTACAATATTACCATGATATTACCAATATTACATGACAATTACAATATTACCATGATTATTACCAATATTACCATGATTATTACCAACTACATGACAATTACAATATGACCATGATTATTACTAATATAACTATGGCAATTACATGACAATTACAATATTACCATGACAATTCCCATTATTACCTTCATTATTCCCATTATTACCATGGTTGTTACCATTATTACCATGTGGCACATGCACTGATGCTGGTGCACATTTCACAAACTAAAAAAGTTGTATTGGAAATGTAGAATGTAGAAAACACAACTCTCATTAGTTAATAATCACATTCATTAGTTAATAATCATGTTCATTTGTTAATAAGCATGTTTATTAATTAATAAGCACGTTCATTAGTTAATAATCACCTTCATTTGTTAATAAGCACCTTTATTAGTTAATAAGCGCGTTCATTAGTTAATAATCACG
The DNA here is from genome assembly GCA_030340625.1 of Merluccius polli. NCBI lineage: Eukaryota > Metazoa > Chordata > Actinopteri > Gadiformes > Merlucciidae > Merluccius > Merluccius polli. The sequence goes on along the minus strand of JAOPHQ010005862.1, from coordinate 23,441 downwards.
TTCATTCGTTAAAGTGTTATCACATTCAGATTCTCAGGTTTTCTTTACAGGATGCAGAAAACATTTGGTCGTAGCGACCGTAGAACCTCAGCCTGTCTTAAATGCAAAATATCCAGACTTTAAGGAACGTTTGGGAGTGAAGACAGTTTATGCTGTCCCTGTTTAACACATACAGTACATACCTGTTTAACACATACATACAGTACATACCTACTGTATGTATACAGTACATACCTGTTTAACACATACGGTACATACCTGTTTAACACATCAGTTAAACAGTAGCACATAGTAGTAGATAGTACATAGTAGTAGATACTAGTAGTAGATAGTAGAAGATACTAGAAAATACTAGTAGATAGTCGTAGATACTAATAGATACTAGTAGATAGTAGTACGTATAGTAGATACTAGTAGTAGATAGTAATAGATACTAGTAGATAGTAGTATGTATAGTAGATACTAGTAGTAGATAGTAATAGATACTAGTAGTAGATGTCGTCCAAGTTCTACTGCCCTTCCAAAAACACATCTTTATTGACCCTTGACCCCTGTAGTGAGCAGGATGGCGGAGGAGGAGGCGAGGAGTTTTCTGCAGAGGTTGCTGGAAGAGTTCCCGTCGGCCCTGGGCCCTGAGGAGCCCCTCCCCCTGAGGCCCCTGAGCCGGGGCCTCGTCAGTCTGGAGGAACTCCCTGGGGAGAGCCTGGAGCTTGGCCTCCGCCTGCTGCAGAGCTGGTGGGTACTGGTGGTACCTGGACTCCCACTGCAGCTACACCTACATTTACCACCAGGTGTTAGTGTGATTAGCCATTACAAGCTGTTTCAAGTCATGTGACTACCCTCTCGTGACATCACAAGTGGGAGTGTCCACACAGATGTGTGATGGATAGATGAGCCTACCAGTTGGTACAGTAGACTGATCTAGTCATCATACATCTGGGTGGACACTCCCACTTGTGATGTCACTAGAGGCTAGTGACATCACCATTTTGAAACGACTTGTAATGGCTGATCACACTTAAACCCGGATGTTTAATTAGGGGCCCTTTAAATTTCATTCATCCTTTATTTAAACCTTATTCAACCTTCATCCAATTATTCTGTGTTGTAGAGGTGTTCCCAGCAGAAAGGTTCTGGGTTTCATCCCCAGAGTCTACCTGTAGGCATCCCTGAACAAGACTAACCTAACCCCTACTGTATTCACTTTATGTTGTTTGTGTGTGTGTGTGTGTGGTGGCGCATTCATTCCTCACATTCCTGACTGACAGTCAACTCCAGTTTGGAGGGAGGGAGGTGGGGAGACAGGGAAGGAGAGAAGGGAGACCAGATAAAAGCAACAGGAAATAAATTATTTGGAGCTCAGGGCAGGATTAGAGTTATTGGACATCGTGTGTTTACAAGGTGTGTAAAAGCGTAGTGTGGTTAGATTAGGTTAGGGTTAGGTTAGGTTAGTGTAGGTTAGGGTTAGGTTAGTTTTAGGTTTGGTTAGGGTTAGGGTTTACAAGGTGTTTGAAAGCGTAGTGTGGTCAATTTCTGCCAGACCATGTGAACAGGAAGAAGTGTGGGCGTGTCCTTTTCCTGTGCCTTTCTTCAGTGCTACTTTCTGTTAGAATGAACTAATTTCCTGTCTGTGTGGTCATCATTGTTTCCCCCCTGCATGCAGTCAGAGAACGAGTGAAATATCTCTCATAAAAGTTTAAAAAGGCTTTCAACTAAATGATCAGTTTGAGCAAAGTGTGCATACATGGATGTACGCTATTGTGTGTGTGTGTGTGTGTGTGTGTGTGTGTGTGTGTGTGTGTGTGTGTGTGTGTGTGTGTGTGTGTGTGTGTGTGTGTGTGTGTGTGTGTGTGTGTGTGTGTGTAATATACATGCGTGTGTGTACGTGTCTGTGCATGTGTTTGCACATGTGTGTGTGTGTGTGTGTAATATACATATGTGTGTCTATATTCATGTATGTGTGTGTGTAATATATATATGTGTGTGTGTGTGTGTTTACCCTCAGGTCGGCCCCAGCAGAGCTCTCTGCCCTCCTCTGCCAGGCAGCTGTGGCCCGGGTGCTCCAGAGTGACCTTTCACCTTTCCACTGCCCCCCTGAGACCTACTCCACCCAAGACCAGGAACAGGAACAGGACCAGGTTCAGTGTGAGTAGGACATCCTCCACGTTGGCTCTTGTGAACGAATACCTTGCCAGATATATAAATACAATACATGTTTATACTGTATATGTACCAGAGAAAGTAACATATGTGAACCTCAACTAGTCTGTCATAAATGAACCGGAGAACGTAGCAGGAAAGACGAAGCGGGCCAGTCTGTCACCCTGACATGTATTTCTACATTTTTGAAGAGGTGCGCGTAACCGACGGCAATGGCCTCTGTGGGCTTCTGAGACGTAGAGACCCAGGGTGTCGCTACGGCGAGGTAGACACCCAGGGAGTCGCTATGGTGACGTAGAGACCCGGGGTCATACATATATATGTATATATATATATGTATATTTAAAAGATATATAACATTATAGAGAGAGAGAGAGAGAGAGAGAGAGAGAGAGAGAGAGAGAGAGAGAGAGAGAGAGAGAGAGAGAGAGAGAGAGAGAGAGAGAGAGAGAGAGAGAGAGAGAGAGAGAGAGAGAGAGAGAGAGAGAGAGATCCAGGGTGAAAATTTGACCCCCCCCTCCCCTCCAGTGCTCCAATCAGAAGCTGTCCAGCGGTTCTTCCTCAACACTCTGAGGGAGGTGGGCGTGGACTGGCAGCGGACTCCACCCCCCCCCTCCAAAAGTTCCACCTCCTTCGTCCCGCTGTGCTCCACCCACGCCATCAGGAACACACGGAGGAAGATGGAGGACAAACACGTAGCGCTGGCCCACTTCACCCAGCTGTTCAACCTGGTACACACACACATACACAGACAAACACACACAATCAGCTTTTCAACCTGGTACACACACACATATACAGACAAACACACACAATCAGCTGTTCAACCTGGTACACACACACACACACACACACAGCCAGCTGTTCAACCTGGTACACACGCACACCCAGCTGTTCAACCTGGTACACACACACATACACAGACAAACACACACAATCAGCTGTTCAACCTGGTACACACACACACACACACACACAGCCAGCTGTTCAACCTGGTACACACGCACACCCAGCTGTTCAACCTGGTACACACACACATACACAGACAAACACACACAATCAGCTGTTCAACCTGGTACACACACACACACACACTCAGCCAGCTGTTCAACCTGGTACACACACACACCCAGCTGTTCAACCTGGTACACACGCACACCCAGCTGTTCAACCTGGTACACACACACACACACTGCTGTTCAACCTGGTACACACACACACACGCAGCTGTTCAACCTGGTACACACACACACACACACAACCAACTGTTCAACCTGGTACACACACATACATATTAGGGATGCTAATTCTGAGGTTTTTTTCTGACCGATAACCGACACTCGTTAACCGGGCATTATCCAATAAGAATAAATGTGCTATAAAAAATGTTTGAAAGTCTATAACCCGTAAAAGAAATGACCTGGGCTGGCCCAAAGGCATACTTTCAAATTTCAAGCTTCTGAAAATCGTGACGTTATATTCGAATACCGGTAGTTAAACACCTCAACCTGTTCAAATCCAGCGATGTCCGAGTTTTGTCATGTGCTAACTTGCTATGTGAGGCCTGTGTGAGCATGCCACACAGTATTATCAAATAAAAAAAGCTTTGATTGACTTACTAATGATATCAGCTTTATAAATGCAGGGTTTACAAGGTGTTTGAAAGCGTAGTGTGGTCAATTTCTGCCAGACCATGTGAACAGGAAGAAGTGTGGGCGTGTCCTTTTCCTGTGCCTTTCTTCAGTGCTAATTTCTGTCAGAATCAACTCATTTCCTGTCTGTGTGGTCATCATTGTTTCCCCCCTGCATGCAGTTGGAGAACGAGTGAAATACCTCTCATGAAAGTTTAAAAAGGCTTTCAACTAAATGATCCATTTGAGCATACAGTGTGTACATACATGGATGTACGCTATTGTGTGTGTGTGTGTGTGATATAAACGCGTGTGTGTGTGTAATATACATGCGTGTGTGTGTGACTTACTAATGATATCAGCTCTGAAAGCACTTGGTCACGATTAGCCTATAGCAGGCTAACAGGCTATCTTGAGTTTAAAGGGCTCCCAGTGACAACAAATCTTGGCAGCTCCGTCAGTCTTGCTATTTTAGAGAGGTACAACGGGCAAAAATGATGGTTAAATGGTTAATTGTTAACATCCCTTATATGTTATACTGTTGTCTCCTAGGACGGTGTAGAACGGCGGTACTATGGCGTGTTCGACGGCCACGGGGGCGTAGACGCAGCTACATTCGCCTCCACCCACCTGCAGGTCAACCTAAGCCACCAGCTGGCACTACACAGCGATGCCACCGCTGCCTTCAAACACGCCTTCCACCGCACCGATCATATGTTCAGACACAAGGCCAAGAGAGAGGTACTGAGCGCCTGTTTCTGTTTCTACATGTTTATATGTGTTTCTCTATACATTATGTTCATGTGTTATTTGTTAATATATGTGTTATATGTTCATATATGTTAAAATATGTGTTTCTATATACGTTATGACTCGTGTTATGTGTTAATGTGTTAATATACGTGTTATGTGTTTCTATATGTTATATATGTTAAAATATAACATGTGTTTTTATGTGTTATACATATAAATGTAATATAGTATAGAAATATAAATGTCTTTCTATATGTTTAAGTGTTTCTATATATAATATGTTTCACCGTCAAGACAAGCCCTTCATAGCAGCTAAGGGATGGCTAGATTATATCATCAATAACGCCTGTGGTGGTGGTGGTGGTGATGATGATGATGATGATGATGATGATGGAGGTCATAACATCCTAACTCTCTTGTCGTTTATCACATAATAGATTGAATTCTGTTGGTTACGGATTATTAACAGAAAATTAAAACTGATCTTCAGGTTCTACAGAGAAGACAGAATAGGAGAGGAGAAGGAGAATGATCTGGTTTATGTCTTTGTATTAATTCCTTGTTTATTTCTGTTCTTGTGTGTTCCTCAGCGCTTGCGTAGTGGCAGTACGGCCGTGGCGGTGCTGGTCCAGGACCGAACCTGACTACGGCCTGGCTGGGGGACTCGCAGGCCCTGCTGGTCTCCCAGGGGACCGTGGTCCCACTCATGGAACCCCACAAACCAGAGAGAGAGGTGAGCAAGCTGCTGTATTAATACACTGGCCTGGTCTCTACTGAATTCTACACTAGAGTAGTAAAAATGTGTGTGAGACTTCATTCTACTTTATTATATACACAGCCATTAAACATGATAACTATCGATAACGTCAATGATTATTATAAACAGTGATACATTATATTAAAAGGACTTATACTTTATTATACACACAGCCAGTAACCATGATGACGTCAGTGATTGTTATTATTGCTGCAAAGTCGAGGAGCAAAAAAAACCTAATAATTTTACTTTCTTGTACTTGTATAATTGCGAAGTAATAATAAAGGAATATTTAATCTTGATCGCTGGTGAGTAGAGAACATAAAGTTAGAGTCCGCAGTGAAGTTGTTAAACATCCAATATGAAACCAACTTACTGTCAGGTAGAGGATGGTGAGCGGACAGAGTGACCCATAAATCAGCGACCGTCTTTGACACACATTACTTGTACTAGTTGGAGCACGTCAACATGTTGAGACGTGTATGGGTGACATCATCCAAGTGTAACTCTACCAGGGGAGCAAAACCTGGGCACATTCAAAGCGTTTGCAGACATATTATGCAGTTGAAGATGCAAATATATATAAGATTTAAATACAAAGATTACTGTACTTTGTAGGCTTTTTTTTGTGTGATGTTTATTTTTCCTTTTTTCCTTTTTTAATAGAAAGATATACAGTAGTATCAATAAAGTAGCAAATTTCTCTCTCTCTTTCATGTTAGGGCAGACATTCATGTTAGGGCAGGACAAGGAACAGTGATGTCAGCATTCACTGGGTTTATAAAGGTAAAGGCAGGGGGGGGGTGGAGTAACTGCTGCCCTCTGGTGGCTGGAAGCAGCACCTCCTCTGTTTAGATGAGGTGTTCAACTGTTGAGGTGTTTAACTGGGAAACCTTAGGGTTAGGGTTAGGCTGGGAGCACTGAGTCCAGGCTGCTGTGTGGTTGGTCGGTTGGTTTGGTTCGTGGGATCAATGTGTTCAACATCTCATCTGCAGGACGAGAGACGTCGTGTGGAGGAGCTGGGCGGCTGTGTGACCTTCATGGGCTGCTGGAGGGTCAATGGGACCTACGCTGTCTCCCGTGCCATAGGTCAGTCTCATAGATAGATAGCTCAGATTCAATAATCTTGAATCCTAGCTGGCTGAGCTATCTATCATACATCTGGGTAGATACTCCCACTTGTGATGTCACTAATGGATAGATTTTTGAATGTCTTATGATAGCTGACCAGCGTGTCCCCTGGTGGTGAAACAGAGGTACTATGTTGTGTTCCTTTAGGGGACTTCGACCAGAAGCCGTACGTGTCTGGCGATGCTGACTGCTCCTCCACCCAGCTTAGTGGGGTCGAGGACTACCTGCTGCTGGCCTGTGACGGCTTCTTTCGACGCTGTGACCCCCGCCGAGGTGCCCCAGCTGGTGCTAAACGCTCTGGGAGGGGGCGAGGGGCCCGGGGACCCTGAAACCCCCCTGGCTGCTGCAGGGGAGGGGGTGGCCCAGAAGCTGGTGTCCCACGCCAGGGAGGCCGGTTCGAACGACAACATCACTGTTATGGTCGTCTTCCTCCGCCCGCCCCAGCACATCCTGGCCCAGGGGGGCGTCGCCACGGCAACAGCACAGCCAGCACCAGACAACTCCGACCCCCAAGATGCATCAGAGCAGTGAGTGAGGAGGAGGAGGGTGTGCACTGTGCTGACTGACCAATAAGAAAGCAGGATTGAAACAAAGAGAAAAGGAGTGAGTGATAAACCAAACTACTGATGCAGTTTCTCCCAGCGAGGGTTTTATATTTGCTGGGGCTAACAGACTGCTGAACTCAACTAAACCTGTTTCTTTCTACATGTTCACAAAGTATTTACTAACCCGATGGAAGTGTATTTCACAAAATCACAACAGAACTTTTTCATGAATGAGCTGCAACTGTTTTTCGTCCACAAAAAAAAAAAGCTCTGTTTACAAGCCATTTCAAAATCTACCCCTGTAGTGACATCACAAGTGGGAGTGGTGTGGCGTTGTGTCATGGTGGGGTCAGTATCGTTCTTATCAGTGTTATAACTTTGGAAGCACTCACAGCCAGTTTGTAGTGCTCTGCTATGGATGCTAAATGCTCAAATCTGTTTGTTTTTAAATATATAAATGTTAAAATCATTGTTTTAAATATATGAACGCAGTTTATAGAGGTGTTTTTTCTAACCATTACAGTGTTTCCCAGTTATCTGTGGTCTCAGGCCACTTCATAGGTCAGGTCATGCAGCGCCCTCACTGGGATTCCTTCTTACAGTCTACAGGTCCAGCTTCTAGAATCTGAACCTGGAGCATAATGACCCACGGTATCATTTCACTAATGCAAACCATAAAACGTTACAATATAATCCTTGGACAGGATCTGCTGTATGTTCATGTTCGAATGTCCCTAAAAAAAAGTCTTATTTCTTCCTACATTCAAGTCAAGTATTATTAACAATAATAAAAAAACTCTTAAAAGTTATTGTATTGTCGTCAATTTGGTTAGAAAATTTGAATTAGTCCTTATGATGTCCCATAAGGAAGTGTGATATCACAACAAGATGTATGATGTCATAACTCAAGTGGACAAATATTTACTTTATTGACATTGACAAATTATTAACAATTTACATAACATTCAGATACATTCGGTAACTAAAACAGTTTTATCAGGTACATTTTGTAACTTTCTAGTACATTTAGGACACATTAGGTCCTGTTGGGCCATGTTTGGTTGGATATTATAAATATGTTTGCTCCTGTTCTTCAGCTGATGATCCCCAGACCAGGTGAGCGCCTTCACAGTGGATCCTGCCGCTGAGTGGTTCCAGCGATGGGCGGTGTGGCGATGTTTCGTTTTTTACTGACAAAAAAAAAACACTTTAATTTTAACGCTCCTCCACCAGCTGCTATTTGTAATCAGAGTTTGGTGAATGGAGGACAGAGGCGGTTGTTTCAGAGTACATGACTAGCAGACTGACGTACCTCTCCCACATGTGTATGAGCTTTTGGCCCAGCTTCGACTGAGGATTCACGCAGACCTCACGCAGACTTTTCATTTTGACACTATAGAGAACACGAACAGAACAGTTAGACGCTAAACATTAAAGACGCTAAACATTAAAGAGCAGAAGTGTTACTGTCTAAGTGTTACTCACACAATCTCCAGGCGGGGGCAGAAGTTACTCTCCATCAACACAGTTACACTGTGGATGAGGGATGGGTTCATATGGTTTTTGCCCGAGTCTAAACATTTGCATGTATGACGTTTTCCTTGTTGCCCTGGAGACAGAATAATAGACATATCAACAAAGCGCAAAGCTAAACTACTGCAAATTGTACCTGAAAGCTTTGTCATAAACGGTGTAGGCCTACATTAAGTATGGATTATACCATACCACCTTTTATACCATGGCCCGGGTGAATACTGGATTCTGATTGGCTGGAGAGGTGTGCATTATTTGTCCATAAGCAGCCTCATCACCGGTCCAAGTTGACAGTTATTAAGGGTTTCGTTTAGCGCATTGATTTTTTTAGACTGGTGATAAGACTTGCTTGCTTGTGTTAAGACACGTCATATCCGTGCATGTTATCGAAAAATAATGCACACCTCTCCAGCCAATCAGAATCGAGTATTCACCCGGCCCATGGTATAATGGATCCGTTACTTAACAAATCACTGTCATGGCCCTTTTAATAGGCCTAGGTTTAAAAAAACAAAAAACATATATTGTAGGCTACTTGGTGCATCATTTACAAGATACAATATACAAACAGAAACTGTAGCAGGATATAAAATACAATATTAAGATTAGAAAATACAATCTAAATCTAAATCTAATCCACCTCATCCAAAGCCAGTTAAATTACCGTTAAGCTGGGAGACGAGCAGGCATGCGAGCAAGGTGTAGACCAGGGCCTTCATGGTGCTGCAGGGCGGCTTGTGGTGAGGTGACCATGTGGCGGCTCTTTTATCCTTCCTCTCCTCCCTCTCCTCCCTCTCCTCCCCCTCCTCCCTCTCCTCCCTCTCCTCCGGCCCCGCGCTGCGCGGAAACTCCCGTGGGATTCACTGGAAACGGACGCTTTCACTTTCCCCTCGGACCACGGGAACCGAAAGTATTTACGCAAGTAAGTAGCTTCATATCCGTGGCTCTATTTACACATGGTTACAATGTGGACAGTGTCAACCCTGTCTGTGCACTCAGAGGTGCACAGTTGGAGTGAGGTTAGTGTTTTTATGATTATTATGATTATGATTATTATTATTATATTAACAGCATAGGTTAAATTTTAATGGCCAGACGTGTTTACCAGCTCCTATTTATCTGAGACCAGTGAGGCTTGTGTGGAAGTTCACAATGTGAAAAGACTTTATTATTATCACAATAGTCTTATTAGTTAATAACAGCAATGCACACGACTCAACGTTACAGCACATTTCAAAAACATCCCTCTCTCTCTCTCTCTCTCTCTCATCCTCTCTTCCTTTCTCTCTCTCTCCCTCTCTCACACACGCACACACACACACACACACACACTCTCCATCTCTCTCTCTCTCTCTCTCTCTCTCTCTCTCTCTCTCTCTCTCTCTCTCTCTCTCTCTCTCTCTCTCTCTCTCTCTCTCTCTCTCTCTCTCTCTCTCTCTCTCACACACACACACACACACACACACACACACACACACACACACACACACACACACACACACACACACACACACACACACACACACACACACACACACACACACACACACACACACACACAGCGTTCACAGCGTTCACAGCGGCTGGTGTCTCCCGGAGCCCGGCCTCTGGCGCCCCCTGCTGGCCTGCTGGCTCCGGGTCAGCAGGTAACACATGATGCACCACACGCTCTCCTCAGGGGCGATCTGGACGCCGCTGGACGTCCGGAACGCCCGCAGCGCGCAGGAGCCTGTGGGAGGCGGAGAGGTTATTATGGCCTAGAGGTCAGAGGTCATGGCGAGCGAGACGCACGGCCGCACAGCTTTGTGTGTGCCTAGATACTTTGCTTGTTGTTGTCCGTTGAATTATTTTTCCCCTTCAAATTTCAGTTAAGAGTAAGACATAAACCCAGTGGCAACACAGGAGCCTGCGGGTGTGGAGAGGTTATAGCCGGCTAGAGGTCAGAGGTCAAGGCGGGCAAGACGCACGGCCGCACGGCTGTGTGTGTGTGCCTAGATACTTCACTTGTTGTTGACCGTTAAATAACTTTTTCCCCTTCAAATTTCAGTTAAGTGTAATACATAAACCAGAGGCAACACTCAACACAGGTCTGATCTGATTGGCCCAAATCCTCCATGTAGTTCCATGTAATTACGGTCATGTCAGAAACAGCTTCACATCACTTGGTCATTGTACTATCTAATACAAAACAACCAGGTGCTAAGCTGCTATCTATAGCTACTCTGCACTGCCCGGTGTTGTTGTTGTTTGTACCGAGGATGAAGTAGGCGGTGGCGCTGATGATGAGGATGATGAGGAAGATGGTCCCCAGCCCGAGGTCGCCCACACCGCAGGCGTTGGCACACGCACAGGGGCTGCCCACCCACACCTGCAGGGGCTGGGCCGTGCGAGGGTCCCGTGGGAGAACGAGGGGCACGGAGCGGTTGGCCGTACAGCGGTAATGTACGATGGTCATTGGCCGGTCGACATGAGCTGTGGCTGGAGAGAAAGGGGGGGGGGGGGGGGGAGCGAGATAGGAGATGGAGAGAAAGAAAGGAGAGACAGATAATGATGGTTGAGGGTTCTCCTCTAAGGGTTCCTACATACAGCGTGGTGGTGGTGTCTTACTGTAGTAGGAGATGGACAGGGTGGTGGTGGTGTCTTACTGTAGTAGGAGATGGACAGGGTGGTGGTGGTGGTGTCTTACTGTAGTAGGAGATGGACAGGGTGGTGGTGGTGGTGTCTTACTGTAGTAGGAGATGGACAGGGTGGTGGTGGTGTCTTACTGTAGTAGGAGATGGATAGGGTGGTGGTGGTGGTGTCTTACTGTAGTAGGAGACGGACAGGGTGGTGGTGGTGTCTTACTGTAGTAGGAGATGGACAGGGTGGTGGTGGTGTCTTACTGTAGTAGGAGATGGGCAGGGTGGTGGTGGTGTCTTACTGTAGTAGGAGATGGACAGGGTGGTGGTGGTGTCTTACTGTAGTAGGAGATGGACAGGGTGGTGGTGGTGTCTTACTGTAGTAGGAGATGGACAGGGTGGTGGTGGTGTCTTACTGTAGTAGGAGATGGACAGGGTGGTGGTGGTGTCTTACTGTAGTAGGAGATGGACAGGGGTGGTGGTGTCTTACTGTAGTAGGAGATGGACAGGGTGGTGGTGGTGGTGTCTTACTGTAGTAGGAGACAGACAGTGTGGTGGTGGTGTCTTACTGTACTAGGAGATGGACAGGGTGGTGGTGGTGGTGTCTTACTGTAGTAGGAGACAGACAGTGTGGTGGTGGTGTCTTACTGTAGTAGGAGATGGACAGGGTGGTGGTGGTGTCTTACTGTAGTAGGAGATGGACAGTGTGGTGGTGGTGTCTTACTGTAGTAGGAGATGGACAGGGTGGTGGTGGTGTCTTACTGTAGTAGGAGATGGACAGGGTGGTGGTGGTGTCTTACTGTAGTAGGAGATGGACAGGGTGGTGGTGGTGGTGTCTTACTGTAGTAGGAGATGGACAGGGTGGTGGTGGTGGTGTCTTACTGTAGTAGGAGATGGACAGGGTGGTGGTGGTGTCTTACTGTAGTAGGAGATGGACAGGGTGGTGGTGGTGGTGTCTTACTGTAGTAGGAGACGGACAGGGTGGTGGTGGTGTCTTACTGTAGTAGGAGATGGACAGGGTGGTGGTGGTGTCTTACTGTAGTAGGAGATGGGCAGGGTGGTGGTGGTGTCTTACTGTAGTAGGAGATGGACAGGGTGGTGGTGGTGTCTTACTGTAGTAGGAGATGGACAGGGTGGTGGTGGTGTCTTACTGTAGTAGGAGATGGACAGGGTGGTGGTGGTGTCTTACTGTAGTAGGAGATGGACAGGGTGGTGGTGGTGTCTTACTGTAGTAGGAGATGGACAGGGTGGTGGTGTCTTACTGTAGTAGGAGATGGACAGGGTGGTGGTGGTGGTGTCTTACTGTAGTAGGAGACAGACAGTGTGGTGGTGGTGTCTTACTGTAGTAGGAGATGGACAGGGTGGTGGTGGTGGTGTCTTACTGTAGTAGGAGACAGACAGTGTGGTGGTGGTGTCTTACTGTAGTAGGAGATGGACAGGGTGGTGGTGGTGTCTTACTGTAGTAGGAGATGGACAGTGTGGTGGTGGTGTCTTACTGTAGTAGGAGATGGACAGTGTGGTGGTGGTGTCTTACTGTAGTAGGAGATGGACAGGGTGGTGGTGGTGTCTTACTGTAGTAGGAGATGGACAGGGTGGTGGTGGTGTAGGAGATGGACAGGGTGGTGGTGGTGGTGTCTTACTGTAGTAGGAGATGGACAGGGTGGTGGTGGTGTCTTACTGTAGTAGGAGATGGACAGGGTGGTGGTGGTGTCTTACTGTAGTAGGAGATGGACAGGGTGGTGGTGGTGGTGTCTTACTGTAGTAGGAGATGGACAGGGTGGTGGTGGTGTCTTACTGTAGTAGGAGATGGACAGGGTGGTGGTGGTGTCTTACTGTAGTAGGAGATGGACAGGGTGGTGGTGGTGTAGGAGATGGACAGGGTGGTGGTGGTGGTGTCTTACTGTAGTAGGAGATGGACAGGGTGGTGGTGGTGTCTTACTGTAGTAGGAGATGGACAGGGTGGTGGTGGTGTCTTACTGTAGTAGGAGATGGACAGGGTGGTGGTGGTGGTGTCTTACTGTAGTAGGAGATGGACAGGGTGGTGGTGGTGTCTTACTGTAGTAGGAGATGGACAGGGTGGTGGTGGTGTCTTACTGTAGTAGGAGATGGACAGGGTGGTGGTGGTGGTGTCTTACTGTAGTAGGAGATGGACAGGGTGGTGGTGGTGTCTTACTGTAGTAGGAGATGGACAGGGTGGTGGTGGTGGTGTCTTACTGTAGTAGGAGATGGACAGGGTGGTGGTGGTGTCGTTGTAGTAGGAGATGGACAGGGTGGTGGTGGTGTCTTACTGTAGTAGGAGATGGACAGGGTGGTGGTGGTGGTGGTGTCTTACTGTAGTAGGAGATGGACAGGGTGGTGGTGGTGGTGTCTTACTGTAGTAGGAGATGGACAGGGTGGTGGTGGTGTCTTACTGTAGTAGGAGATGGACAGGGTGGTGGTGGTGTCTTACTGTAGTAGGAGATGGACAGGGTGGTGGTGGTGGTGTCTTACTGTAGTAGGAGATGGACAGGGTGGTGGTGGTGTCTTACTGTAGTAGGAGATGGACAGGGTGGTGGTGGTGGTGTCTTACTGTAGTAGGAGATGGACAGGGTGGTGGTGGTGTCGTTGTAGTAGGAGATGGACAGGGTGGTGGTGGTGTCTTACTGTAGTAGGAGATGGACAGGGTGGTGGTGGTGGTGTCTTACTGTAGTAGGAGATGGACAGGGTGGTGGTGGTGTCGTTGTAGTGGAACAGACTTCCTTCGTGGAGCCCATAGTTCTCATAGCGGCTGATGGACCCTGCATGCCTGAGACACCACATGTTTGGTTATTTAGGTTGGGTTGGGTTAGTTAGGTTGGTTAGTAAGGTTAGGTTTGTTAGGTTGGTTAGGGTAGTTGGGTTAGGGTGGTTAGGTTAGTTATGTTAATTACATTAATTAGGTTAGTTAGGTTAGGTTGGTTAGTAAGGTTAGGTTTGTTAGGTTGGTTAGGGTAGTTAGGTTAGAGTGGTTAGGTTAGTTATGTTAATTACATTAATTAGGTTAGTTAGGTTAGGTTGGTTAGTAAGGTTAGGTTTGTTAGGTTGGTTAGGGTAGTTAGGTTAGGGTGGTTAGGTTAGTTATGTTAATTACGTTAATTAGGTTAGTTAGGTTAGGTTGGTTAGTAAGGTTAGGTTTGTTAGGTTGGTTAGGGTAGTTGGGTTAGGGTGGTTAGGTTAGTTATGTTAATTACATTAATTAGGTTAGTTAGGTTAGGTTGGTTAGTAAGGTTGTTTCCCATTTTCACAAACATCTTGTTCCTTCTTCCGAATTTTGTTTGTTGTTGAACATGTTTCTTCATTGTTCAATTTAGTTTTTAGGTTTTAGTTTAGAGCAAAGGGAAGAAAGACCAGGAGGATCTGTAAGGGGAAATCCAGGCCTTTGTTTGAGAAAGTGAAAAAGTAGTCCTACTTTGTAAAACACGGAGGATGTGGTTTAAACATGGAGGAAGTAATGACGTTTGTGAAACAGGAAACAGTTACCAGACGTAAGGTTCACTGGAAATCAGAAATATATAGAACACTTCCAGCGAGCTCGATGTGTGCAGGGTCAAGGGTCAAAGTTGATATAACGATACTACCTAGGATTCCCAGATTCCGGTGCTGCTACTGGATATTGTGTGTGTGTGTGTGTGTGTGTGTGTGTGTGTGTGTGTGTGTGTGTGTGTGTGTGTGTGTGTGTGTGTGTGTGTGTGTGTGTGTGTGTGTGTGTGTGTGTGTGTGTGTGTGTGTGTGTGGTAATTATAATAGAAATACATCTTTGTCCAGTAATCAACAATTGAGCTGCAAGGCAGAGTTCCCATAGCTGTGAGAAAGATGCTGCATGTTTTGTAGTGAGACCACCTAGTTCTGTAAAACCTCATAAAACATGATGTCATCATGGCTGCTCGCAGGGTTGATACCAAAGTTGATACGGTGATGTATGGAAAGCCAAACAGTTCAAATACACACTTCCGACTTCCAACACGTAAACAACACATAAACAACACATAAACCACACATAAACAACAGACAACACGTTGACAACACGTCAATTTCACATAATTCTGAGCTATTTGGCCACTTGTCCAGTTTCAACAGGTGAGTGTAATGAGTTACCATTGGCTGCTGAGCGTTAAGCGTTAATAGCTGTCTTCCCCGCTGCCAGGTCGTTACTAAGGTGGTCTCTACTGGAGTAATAGGGTAACGTTGCCATGTCGTTACTAAGGTGGTTTCTATTTACTGGAGTAATAAGTTAACGTTGCCAGGTCGTTACTATAGTAAGGTTGTCTCTATTTACTGGAGTAATAAGGTAACGTTGCCATGTCGTTACTATAGTAAGGTTGTCTCTATTTACTGGAGTAATAAGTTAACGTTGCCATGTCGTTACTATAGTAAGGTTGTCTCTATTTACTGGAGTAATAAGGTAACGTTGCCATTCCATATGAATCTCATGTTAACTGACATTAGGCATTAGTCAGACCCATATATTTCTCTGGTCATTTGCCGTTTGTTTCAGGGAACACAAAAGGTAGTGCAAGCTAAACGTTGTAATTTTGAGACAGAATTACCCCAAAATATGAAATAAACACCCTTATATTTTTATTTTGGACACGCCTACCTGATACACGACACACCCACCTGACATGAGACAGCCCACCTGACCATGAGATATGCCCACCTGACCATAAGACACGCCCACCTGACATGAGACAGCCCACTTGAACATGAGACGCCCACCTGACCATGAGATATGCCCACCTGACCATAAGACACGCCCACCTGACCATAAGACACACCCACCTGACACAAGACACACCCACCTGACAATGAGACACGCCGCTGCGTCGCTACACTCGGTCCCCGCCAGCTCCCAGGGATCCATCAGCGGCAGACACGGGCTGAAAGCCAGCAAGACGTCGTCTTCTGGGACCGCCGGCTGGCTCGGCACCGGTCTCAGAAAGCCCCCGCGGTCACCGACCCCGTCCAGGTCGATCACGCCGGTTCCGTCCTTCATGATGCACTTACAGCTGTTCACCTTGATGCAGCGTGTCTCTGCCGGGACGACCGGGGACGTCTGGATCATCACACACACCCACGCACTCAGCAGATACGCAAGACTCATAGAGATCCAGATGTGGTGGTCCTTTAAGAGGTCCAGGTGTGGTGGTCCTTTTAGAGGTCCAGGTGTGGTGGTCCTTTTAGAGGTCCAGATGTGGTGGTCCTTTTAGAGGTCCAGGTGTGGTGGTCCTTTTAGAGGTCCAGGTGTGGTGGTCCTTTTAGAGGTCCAGGTGTGGTGGTCCTTTTAGAGGTCCAGGTGTGGTGGTCCTTTTAGAGGTCCAGATGTGGTGGTCCTTTTAGAGGTCCAGGTGTGGTGGTCCTTTTAGAGGTCCAGGTGTGGTGGTCCTTTTAGAGGTGGGTAAGGTGGACTGCTTGGTAGGTATGGTGGCCCAATTTGGTGGGTAGTTTGGTCCTTCTGGGTGGTGGTCAGGGTAGTCCAGTCTGGTCTGGGTGGTGTAGTCTGGTCAGGGTGGTGGTCCAGTCTGGTCTAGGTGATCCAGTCTGATCAGGGTGGTGTAGTCTGGTCTGGGTGGTCCAGTCTGGTCTGGTTGCGTAGCAGGGCTGATCCAGCCTCTTTCTCACACCGTAGTGACACATGAGACGGAGAGAAAGTAATTAGAGCGGGAACGCCATGTCACGGTGCCGGCTCTACATCAACACCAGTCACCCCTGCATCACCCACACATCTCATAGTATAATCATGTTTTATTACTATTCAAATACTCCTGTGCTTGGTGGAGTGTCCCACTTCTTCTCAGTGTTGACAGTGTGCTCCTCGTCTAATAGTATGTTTTATTACTATTCAAGTACTCGTGTGCTTGGTAGTGTGTCCCACTTCTTCTCAGTGTCAACATTTGTCCTCACCAGTCGTTTCTATCTTGATGGACACACCCAGAGGATAAGCAAACACACCTTCTTGACAGCCTGGCTCTACCTGGCTCAGCCTGACTAACCTGCCTGGAATGCTGTACTAAACCAGACACAAGCTCCGCTGAAGGTTGTGCTTTATGTTTGAGTTTATAATACAATTCTTGCTTCTGAATAGACTTGACTATCAACAGAACATCAAGGCAGAATGTAAGTTTGGAGTTTGACTATCTTTCTAATGGTTATATTGGTTGCGTGTGATGCTCTTTGTATCAACAGGGCGGCTGAGACGCATTCATTCATCAGCCAATGCTTTACCTGCTTGTGAAAAATATTCTCCATATATATATATATATATATATATATATATATATATATATATATACCAGTGAAAAATATTATTATTATTATTATTATTAATATTAATATTAATATTATTATATATGTATGGAGAATATACTTCTATTCATATATACAGTATATATATATAATATATATATATATATATATATAATATATACTTCTATTCATATATATATATATATATATATATATAATATACTTCTATTCATATATATATATATATAATATACTTCTATTCATATATATATATATATATATATATATATATGTGTGTGTGTGTGTGTGTGTGTGTGTGTGTGTGTGTTGTGATTGTGTGTGTTGTGATTGTTTTACTTTGTTTACTTACTTTACTTACTGTTTACTTACTGTTTTACTATTTTAATACGATAACAGGTGGAATCACTCAAACTAGGAAGTGACACGACTTGTCCACTCCCTATTAAGTCCCATTGTACTGCAACAGTTCAGAACCCGGAAGTAAACCGAGAGTGGAACTTCTCTCCTTATTAGACATTCTCTGATTATATCTTGAACCTGAGTAGCTGCATGTTCTGTGTTTCACCAGAGGGGATGCTGTTGCCTAGTTCTGGATGCTACCGTATTTTACTATTTAGTAGACACTTATTTATTAGTGTAGCAGACACTGGAATGGGAGTCAAACACCCTAACCACCTTACCCCCGCCCCCTCCCTCAGTGTGAACCGAGGTCAGAGGTCAAGATGCCACCCAAAAAGAAGGTGGGTCAGTCCAGGGCGGCGCGGCGCCGGCGCTGGTGGCAGCTGAGGCAACAGTGGAGCATGCTGGGAGTGTTTGAGATCGACCAGGAGCACGAGTTCTACAGCCTCACCTGCGCCATGAAGACCGGACTGCAGACTGCCTTCCTGAACCCCCCAGACACACACCCCCTGGTGAGGAAACCTCCGCTACTACACACAGGGGGGGGGGGGGGGGGAGAGAGAGGGGGAGAGAGAGAGAGAGAGAGAGAGAGAGAGAGAGAGAGAGAGAGAGAGAGAGAGAGAGAGAGAGAGAGAGAGAGAGAGAGAGAGAGAGAGAGAGAGAGAGAGAGAGAGAGAGAGAGAGAGAGAGAGAGAGAGAGAGAGAGGGGGGGGGGGGGGGGGGTCGTTACACAATATACAATCAGAAGTCGGAGTAGTACAACAAAAACAATTAAAATCTTGCATGCCCTAGTTTAGTTAGTATTTAAGATTATTATTAATCTATTATTTGGATAAATTATTATTGGTGATAGTGCAACATATGACTCACCCCCCCTCTCAGGAACAACTGACAGCTGATTTGTTCAAAGCAGAAGAAACTCATGTCCATGAGGTGAGTAACTTTATCTTTATCTACTACACATTACAGTATATCTCTTAAACATTACAGTACATCTACTAAACATTAGAGTACATATCTACTGTGTTGTTTTCAGACCTAGGTCGTATCATCAGCATAATAATAGTATATAACAGTAGTAATAATAGTATTAATACTATTTCTCTGCCTCCAGGGTTTCGAGATGCAGACGTTCGCTGGGCCGGTGTTCTCCTCCCTGCGATGTTCGCTGGGCCTCCGCGAGGAGGAGTACCGCACCTCGCTGGCCTCCGACGCTTTCTACCTGCAGTTCATCAGCAACTCCAAGAGCAAGGCAGACTTCTTCATCACGTACGTTTCTGTCCTCCTAGAATCCTAGACTCCTACGATACCACCTCGACTCCTACAATACGACCTCACTAGACACCTAGGATACGACCTCCTCTACTAGACTCCTAGGATACGACCTCGCAGTCCTTGACTCCTACAATACGACCTCACCTACTAGACACCTAGGATACGACCTCTTCTCCCAGACTCCTAGGATACGACAACCTCGCCTCCTTGACTCCTACAATATGACCTCACCTACTAGACACCTAGGATACGACCTCCTCTCCTAGACTCCTAGGATACGACCTCGCCTCCTTGACTTCTATGATACCACCTTCCTTCTTTGACTCCTAGGATACGACCTCGCCTCCTAGACTCCTAGGATTCGACCTCGCCTCCTAGACTCCTAGACTCCTAAGATATGACCTTCACTCCTAGACTCCTAGGATACAACCTAGACTCCTAGGCTTCTAGACTCCTATGATACGACCTTCCCTCCTAGTCTCCAAAGGTAACTAATAGTAATACAACATAAATATGAAGATATTCTAAAAATATCTTCAAACTTCTGACAGCCCCTCTCTTCTGAGAACATCTTGTGTTGGATTTAGACCACACTTTGTTCAGATGAATCATCTTTGATGGAAATATTTGGCTCCTCTACTGATGATTTCACAACCTTCTGTTGTGACTATGGCTTATTTTATATAAATAAGGTCATGTTTTATAGAAAAAAGGTCATGTTTTATGGAAACAAGGTTGTGTTTTATAGACACAAGGTCGTGTTTTATGGAAACAAGGTTGTGTTTTATAGACACAAGGTCGTGTTTTACGGTCAGGAGCTGGCCACGGTTTGGGTGCCTTGCTCACAGACAGAAATAGAACTAGCAACCCTGGGCTTCCTCATGCCTGGTGTGTCTCTTCCTGCAGCCACGACAAGAGGTTCTTCCTGAAGACTCAGAGCCGCCGTGAGGTCAAATTTCTCCTGTCCAACTTGCTACTGTATGTGGACCACCTCAACCAATACCCACACTCCCTGCTCGTCCGCTTCCTGGGTACGTACCCCCCTACCTCACTCCTTCCTGGGTACCCCCATAACCCACTCCCTACTGGGTACGTACCCCCCTACCTCACTCCCTCCTGGGTACCCCCATAACCCACTCCCTACTGGGTACGTACCCCCCTACCTCACTCCTTCCTGGGTACCCCCATAACCCACTCCCTACTGGGTACGTACCCCCCTACCTCACTCCCTCCTGGGTACCCCCATAACCCACTCCCTACTGGGTACGTACCCCCCTACCTCACTCCCTCCTGGGTACCCCCATAACCCACTCCCTACTGGGTACGTACCCCCCTACCCCACTCCCCACTGGGTACCCCCATAACCCACTCCCTACTGGGTACGTACCCCCCTACCCCACTCCCTACTGGGTACCCCCATAACCCACTCCCTACTGGGTACGTACCCCCCTACCCCACTCCCTACTGGGTACGTTCCCTATTACCCCACTCCCTCCTGGGTACCCCCCTACCTCACTCCCTCCTGGGTACCCCCATACCCCACTCCCTACTCGGTACTCCCATACCCCACTCCCTACTCGGTACCCCCATACCCCACTCCCTCCTGGGTACCCCCATAACCCACTCCCTACTGGGTACGTACCCCCCTACCCCACTCCCTACTGGGTACCCCCATAACCCACTCCCTACTGGGTACGTACCCCCCTACCCCACTCCCTACTGGGTACCCCCATAACCCACTCCCTACTGGGTACGTACCCCCCTACCTCACTCCCTCCTGGGTACCCCCATAACCCACTCCCTACTGGGTACGTACCCCCCTACCTCACTCCCTCCTGGGTACCCCCATAACCCACTCCCTACTGGGTACGTACCCCCCTACCTCACTCCCTCCTGGGTACCCCCATACCCCACTCCCTACTCGGTACTCCCATACCCCACTCCCTACTCGGTACCCCCCATACCCCACTCCCTCCTGGGTACCCCCATAACCCACTCCCTACTGGGTACGTACCCCCCTACCCCACTCCCTACTGGGTACGTTCCCTATTACCCCCACTCCCTCCTGGGTACCCCCCCTACCTCACTCCCTCCTGGGTACCCCCATACCCCACTCCCTAATCGGTACCCCCCATACCCCACTCCCTCCTGGGTACCCCCATACCCTACTCCCTACTCAGTACCCCCATACCCCACTCCCTACTCGGTACTCCCATACCCCACTCCCTACTGGGTACCACTATACCCCACTCCCTACTGGTTACGCTCCCCCATACTAAAAGATAACTCTGAAAATAATATGAAGCATTATGTTCTGAATTGTCTCCTCTTAGGTGTTCATAAAATCACCATCCCTAACCAAATGAAGGTAATTTCATAGACATGTTTGACTCATTCAGTTTGTATTCTGGCTACCGTATTCTACTGTATTCTACTGAATGCTACTATATTCTACTATATTCTACTGTATTCTACTGTATACTACTGTATTTTACCGAATACTACTGTATTACTACTCACCCCTCCCTCGCTGTCTCTTCAGAAGTACTTCATCGTCATGCAAAGTGTGTTCTACCCTGACGAGAGGATAAAAATCAGGTAGAATGGTCACCAAAACTAAACCTCCTCTGTGTTGGTGTGTGTTTATTATTGTTGATTGCTTTTATCCAAAGTGTCATACAGTGAATACAGAGAGCGATCACTAAGGAGCAGGTAGGGGTTAGACAATACAGAGACAGGTAATTAAAGAGCAGGTAGGGGTTAGACAATTCAGAGACAGGTCATTAAGGAGCAGGAAGGGGTTAAGACAGTACAGAGACAGGTCATTAAGGAGCAGGTAGGGGTCAGACTGTACAGAGACAGGTAATTAAAGAGCAGGTAGGGGTTAGACAGTACAGAGACAGGTCATTAAAGAGCAGGTAGGGGTTAGATAGTACAGAGACAGGTCATTAAGGAGCAGGTAGGGGTTAGACAGTACAAAGACAGATCATTAAAAAGCAGGTAGGGGTTAGGGGGCATCTTGCTGTAGGATGCCTTCAGGTAGACTCTGGACATTGGGGATCAACCCAGAACTTTTTGGCTGGTAGTCAAACACCCTACTAACTCTACTAACTATTCTGTTATCCAGTTATCCAAAAATGTAATAGTTTTTGCTATGTGTTTAATGGTGATGTGGTGTCTGTGTGTCTGGTCATGAAGGTATGTGTTCAATGGTGTTGCGCATACCGGTATGTATATACAGTATGCAAGACTTTAAAGGCTGTATATCTGTATATATATAATATGTGTATCTATCCTCCAGGTATAATATAAAGCTATATATTTAATATGTATATGTAAATAATATGTATATATGTGTCTTTAGGTATGATATAAAAGGCTGTAAGCTGGGCAGGTGGGCGGAGCCTGCCCAACAGGATGGCCAGGTCATCAAGGTTTTGAAGGACAACAACTTTGAGGGACAACAGATTATACTGGGTATACTATTACTAGAGTACTATACTATACTGTACTTTACTACTGTACTATACTTTACTGTACTATACTAGATTATACTGGGTAACATGTTTTACTATTATACTATAGTTGATTATACTAGTAACACGTTATAATATACTATACTATTCTGCATTATACTAGATCATACTGGGTAACATGTTATAATATACTATACTGTACTATACTATACTATATTGTAATGTACTCTTCTCTACAATACTGTACTGCACTGTGTGTAGGTGGTGAGAGGTCCTGGTTTGAGGAGCAGGTCGAGCTGGACAGTGTGTTTCTGCGGAGGCTCAACGTGTTGGACTACAGTATACTGCTGGCCCAGCAGCCGCTGCACCAGGACGAGCTGGACCAGAGACACTCCCTGGCCCACCTCGTCTCCAGAACCACCAAGTAGGAACTTTTCCTTGTGTGTGTGTGTGTGTGTGGGTCTGTCTGTCTGTTTCTTTGTGTGTGTGTGTGTGTGTCTCTCTCTCTCGCTGTGTCTGCATGTGTACATGCCCCCCACCTCCTTATAGAAGCAGTGGAGCAGAGATGTGAACATGACATCACATGATGTGAACATGACATCACATGATGTGAACATGACATCACATGATGTGTACATGACATGATGTAAACATGACATCACTATGTGAACATGATATCACATGTGTACATGACATCACCATGTGAACATGACATCACATTGTGTACATGACATCACCATGTGTACATGACATCACCATGTGAACATGACATCACATGATGTGTACATGACATCACCATGATGTGTACATGACATCACCATGTGAACATGACATCACCATGATGTGAACATGACATCACATGATGTGTACATGACATCACC
>JAOPHQ010005861.1:22500-30577 GCA_030340625.1 Merluccius polli | reverse complement strand
TCACACACACTCACAAATACACACACGAACACATACACACGGAAAAATACATACACACATACATACACAAGACACACACACACACACACACGATACAAACAACATAAACAACAGCTTTCGTGACAATAATTTCTAAATTTGAGAAATGACATATCTCCATTTAGACTCAAACTGCTGAATTCAGCTTGGAGTTTCAAAACATGACATGCTCATCAAGACCTCAAGAAGGGGTGTGCACCCTTTATGGCGGCCATATTTTCATTATTTGTATGTTTAGACTTTGTTAGTTTGTAGTTTTACTTGATAACTTGTCTTTGATGAGGAAAGTTTTGCCGGGGCGAAGATAGTTTCCATCTGCTTTGGTTTTTTTGTTGTGACCTGAGCACACTCCTCTGATTCTTGTCCCTTCCCGTCGATTTGTTTCAGCTAAATTTCCCAGTTTACTGTAAATAAATCAGTTATCCTTTTGACCCTGAACAAGCAAGGACCGCCTTGGTGGCTGAAAAGAACGGATATTTCTTCTCATGCTCCCAGTTTTCTGGGCTACATGCAGAACAACATTAAGCTAGCCAAACACATTGGCTTATTGTAAATCTCTTATTTTAACAATAATCCTGTGGTGCATTAATCCTCAGAGTCTACAAAGAGACATCCAAAAATACAATTTCACACTCGCTAAGGACTACAAAGACGTCGTTTAGCGCAAATATTTTCAAAGTAACAGAGAATGTTTGAGGCGAGGTTAAATAACGACACATCATATTATGTTTGTTTTGCAAGCTAACGGCAAAAGTTGAATTAGCTGTCTCGTTAGACTAGCTGTTTTCCTTAACGGGTTGCGCCTTCGTGCATTTGTCGAGAAGACGTTTCATTGTTTAATGAAGTCGACAGCGACAAAAAACGTCCACGCGTTTCCATTCATTCTCCTTTTTGTGATAGCTGGGGTATTTGTTTCTGTTTTCAATGACACCGCATCAAAGTCGATCCGCGCTTTTTAAAAATACACATTGGCATTGGCCTTTTGCCAGGCAAAGTTTTGCATTTTTTAAGCAGAATTTATTTTTGGACTGAAAGATAAGAAAAGAGCAATGAGCCTGTCTTTCTAATCCCATGCTTTTAACGTTGACTGTTTTCATTGTAACCCTTGGTCAGGCTCAATTTAAAGCTATGTGTTTGATTGGCAATAAGGAGCCTTTTAATCCATCGAAACCCTGTGTTGTTGTGAACCTGTCTGTCTGTCTGTCTGTCTGTCTAGCTATATGTCAGTTGGTCTGTCTCTATGGCCTTCTGTCTGTCTGTCTGTCTGTACCTGTCTCTCCACCCCTCTGCCTACTCGTCGTCTGGTCTCCCTGTCAGTACTCAGCTGCTAGTGACGCCACGGCTGGTTGACTCTTCACTGGGCGACAGGAGATCATCAGGTCCTCCTATACCACGCGCACACACACACACACACACACACACACACGAAGATAAGTAAACACACACACACACACACACACACACACACACACATGAAGAGAAGTAAACACACACACACACATGCACACATACATGCAGCAAAGCATGTGTGTACAATCGCGCGCACACACACACCCATGCACACATACACACACACAAACATCGAGGGAAGTAAACACACGCATGCACACACATGGAGGTAAACACACACACACACACATTTTAAATCCACATTGCTTACAAGGGACGCATTAAGCATACAGTTACACTGTACGCTTAATTATGGAAGCGCACACACGCACACACTCTTGTCTATTCATCCATCCATCCATCCATACCAAACCCCCCCCCCCCCACACACACACACACATGGAGGGAGGTAAACACAAACACACACACACACGCGCACACATACATGCAGCGAAGCATGTGTGTACAATCGCACGCACACACACACATGCACACACACACACACACACACACACATCGAGGGAAATAAACACACGGATGCACATACATGGAGGTAAACACACACACACACACACACACACATATGCAGGCATGCTTACAAGGGACGCATTAAGCATACACTTACACTGTACGCTTAATTATGGAAGCGCACACACACATACACTCTTGCCTATTCATCCATCCATCCATACCAAAACAACGCCCCCCCCCCCCCACACACACACACACACACACAAACTCGTACGGATGTCATAATCCTAATGGTCTGATGAGCCAAAGCAGAGATTATGATCATTGTAACACTCATGATCATTTCGGGGGGACTTTCTGACCTCATTCGCCGACGAGACTCCACACACAACTCGAGTGTCGCCGGGCTCCATAAAGAGGCCATCAGCCGGCCTGGACGCTACTTTGACTGTGGGAGAATGACTCCTTTTGTGGCGCCTCGGAGACCAATAGGAATCTGGTACACCCCCCCCCCCCCCCTCCCACCCACCCCCCAAAGAAAAAAACGCACGCACACACACACCCACACACACACTCACTCACGCTTAACTTCGCCACACAGCGAATGTCCCAGTTATCCAGACGACCCGACGGTCTTTTAATCTTCTAAGTGTCCCGTTGACGCGCCGTGCGTGCGCGCGCGCGTGGGGGGGTGAGGTGGTGGGGGGGGGGGGGGGGGGGGGAGTATAGCGCCGGCCCGCGGCGTGAATCACGGAGCGGCGTCCTCGCGGGGACCGGGATAACGCACTCCATTAGAATACACCTGCGTCTGGGGACCACTCGGCGCGTCCCCGTCCAAATGTATCACACCGCTGCTTCTGCTGGAGATGGGGGAGATGGGGGAGAGCGGAGACATGACTTCATGTGTCTTGTGATGTAAGTATTATTACAATTCATGAAATTCAAACACTTACGGGGCGGCCATTAATTCCCCACTATAAGCCGCCGGGATGAGATTTACGGCGGCGTTGATGGCGATCGCGGCCATTAAAGGAACTCGCGAAGAAAGGGTGGAGATAAATTAGGGCCGAGGGGGGGGGGGGGGGGGGAGACCACGACAGTGCTAAAGAGCGAGAGAGAGAGAGAGAGAGAGAGAGAGAGAGGGGAGGGGGGGGGGGGGAGTGCAATAACAGAGTCCTCTTCCGAGACTGTCTGTCTGTTACCCATTAGTGAAAACAGTCAAGACATCTGTTTCCCATATTCAGGGCATGTCAAAAACACAACAAACAATCCAAAAAACAAAACAATTACAGCCAAACACGATGCGTGTGTGTGTGTGTCTGTGTGTGTGTGTGTGTGTGTGTCTGTGTGGGTGTGTGTGTGTGTGTGTGTGTGTGTGTGTGTTTTGAGCACACTCGTTATAAAATACAAGGCAATCCCTAGCTCGGCCCTGGCCCTCAATTTAAAGAAAGGTGTTGTTGAATTTTGCATGAGCACGCGTTTCCTATAGACACCACAGGAACCCTATATAGCGTGGTTACCGGGATACACTCGTCTACTCATATCACCTCTCACTCTCTCTCTCTCTCTCCCTCTGCCTCTCTGTCTTCCTCTCTGCGAGGTGAGGGAACAGCGTGAGAGCGGCGTGGTCTCGTTATAACGGCGAGCGGGAGAGAGACGGCGCGCGCAGAGGTCAGTACGACGCACGCAACGCACATGTAGCCCTCTTTGAAATAAAATAAAATCGCCAAACAAGGGAAAATACCTTCTTTTTTGTCGGACACACTTTGTAGACAAAAAAGGTGTCGGGAATGCGGTGTCTCCAAATGCCAAATATCCTTTTAGGATGTGAAGAGTTGTGTTGATGTGGAGCGACGGAGGTTTTTTGGGGTGTAAAGTTTACAATACAGGGAGCCGTTGAAGTGAAACTTGCGGGTCGGCAGCAGTTTAGAAATGTCGTGTCATTGCATTTAGACGTATGCCCACCTGCAATGTTTCTCTTGAAACAGTACGCTGGGACGGCTCGGTCTCACCAACGTGTTCCCAACCTCTGATTTGATTTGTAGTTGTTGGCTAACACGTTTTTCTTTGTATTTTTTATTTTTTTAATTTTTTTTTATTGTTTTGGTCTTTCAGTTTAGTTTTGGACTCCTGGACTCACTTGACCTAAATGCTTTTGTCACGTGTTCGGTGGGGTTAGACAGAAAATCTAGCGACGGCTGAGCGCACTCTGGACTGCGCGGTTGTTGCATCTCTTCCTCTCTCCGTCTTCCCCATTATACCTGTCTTTCTCTCTCCTCCCGCCCTCTCTCTCGCCTGTTCGCCTTATATCTCCTCATCCGCGCTCCGTCCCGCTCTCTTCCTCAATCTTGCGCTCCCTCTTGTTGTGTTCTTTGAGGAAGAAGGCCGCCGACACAGATGGAGTGTATTTTCTGTTATACATTTACAGGTTGTTCTCCTTATTTCTTTTGTTCATCATATTCACTCATCCTTAACATAAAGAATGCGTCTGCTCTAGGAGAGGAACACAGAGGTGTCCTCTTACAACTTAGAGACATAGAGATAAACCTAAAGGCTAAAGGTGTAAATTAAAGGAGACAAACAGACACCCCTAAGTGCTAATTTTTTATGTTAACATCTCTCTCCCATGTCCTGGGACCTTGAGGTTTGTCACACTCTCTCCCCCTCTGTCTCTCTCTCTTTCCCTCTCACCCATTATAAGGAAAGTATTAAAAGAATAAGGTTTCGGTAACCGTTATTGGTCAGTTTCTCTGGCTTGTGTTTGAAAAGTTATGTATAAACTCAAAACGATCAACATCATCAAAATGGATGAAGTTGCCGTCTTTGTAAAAGTGATTCCAGGAGAGATGTTTTTCCCGGTGGCACGATGCTCCCTGTCAGGGTTGTTTTTTTTACCGCACTTCATTAGGTGGGCTTTTAAAAAAGATATATGCATAAAATTCACGTATGTATATATTTTGTTTTATTTGTAAAAAATAAATAAAAAACTGTTAGGTCACAAATTGGTTTGACAGTGCAGGAGTGAAAGGGGTCACGGGGAATTGCTTTTTAAGTGCCACATTAAGAAGCTTCTCAAATGTTCACGCGCCAAACGTCTCCGTGTTATTTGGACACAGAGAGGGAAGTGAGAAATGATTGTGCGAACAGGTTTGTTGTTGCTAAATAGGACATTTCGTACAGGCCAAAAAAATACAGTTTTTCTCGTCACAACGCTGCACACCAAACTCCCAGTAGTTTACAGTGCTTGTCAAAAGACCGATACAATTATATATAAAAAAACAAACCTGTTATCCCAGTTTAATTGTTTTCCGTATTATTATGTCAGTTGTTTTTTTGTTTGTTTTTGTTTTAATTCATTTTGGTATTGTGTTGTTCTTCACAGTACATAGCAACGTCTCTGTGTCAACACAATGTGAGGACCAGGCTGAGTGTGTGTGTGTGTGTGTGTGTTTTGTGGGGACCAGTTTGTGTGTAACTTGAGGACCTGGTTTCTCTCTCCCTGGAGCTCCCGATGGGTGAGGGCTTCACCCTCCGCTGGGTCCCAGGTATCTCATGGACTCCATCCATGTGGAGAGATATCGAATCAAGGGAGTAAACCTCAAGGACACGGTCCACCTCACACACACACACACACACACACACAGGCACACGCACGGACACATACACTCATGCACGCGTGGACACGCAGGCACACAAATGCCCATATGAGCTTATGAAGACGTGCGCGTGCACACACACACACACACACACACACACACATACATACATACATACATACACACATACACACACACACATACACACACACACACATACACACACCAACGTTTGTACACGCATGCCCGCACACACACACACACACACACACACACACACACAAATAAATACGAAATACACAAATACAGATGAACACCCACGCCTGCTTACAAACACGCATGTGCACACACACGTTTGCACATGTGCACACTCGCGCACAAATGCAGCCAAATACTCTTACCTCTTGCTTATGAACATGCGCATGCACACAGACAAATATATATACTTAAACACTTAAATATGTGCACCTTGATTTTTGCTAAACGCATTAAAATGTATTAAACAGTATGGGATTCAACCCATAATTCTAACTGTATTTAATTATGAAATAATAACATGACGCGTGGAATGTATTCATATTTTTATGAAATATAGAAAAGGGATGGAGAGTGAGAGAGTGAACCGGTGCACAGATTCTTTCTAATTAGCATCAACATAAATAAATTAAAATAAAAGCGCCATGGAAGCTGGGTTCTTAAATACACCAGGACACGGTATGGGCCAAGCAGGAAATGACCTCTTTATTTTTCATCCAGCTCGCGGGCCCCAGAAACCAGCGCCTTGGGGCCGGGGGGGCCGCAGCTCTCCAGCCATCAAATTAAACGAGTCCGATACAGCCGGAGCAAGCCGGCACCTCGCCGAAGCGCATGGTTTTACCAAACACACACACGTTTCTACGTGCACGCACGCACACACACACACACACACACACACACACACACACACACACACACGTTTGTAGATGCACGCACACACACACACACACACATACACAAACACACACACACACACACACACACACATGTCTGTACATAGACACACACACACATTTGTAGATGCACACACACACACACACACACACACAAACACACACACACACACACACACACTGATTAAGGCAGGCTCAGTCCAGCCGCAGAGCAGAGGAAAATATGATCACCATGGAGATGGTAGAGAGAGAAACAGGTTGGATACTCGGATAGCGATGTCATTATTACTTTTATTTAAATATATATATATATATATATTATTTTTTCTCCAAATGTATTTTTTTATTTTATTTAATGACTGTCATTATGTGCCGTTCGTGATTGAATTCCATTCTGCTATGAAGGTTTGGTGTGAGGGACATAATTACCGCGTGTGTGCCTGTGTGTGCGCGTGCCTGTGCGCGCGCAAGTGTGTGTTGAGTTTTTTTTTTTTTGTTCCCCTCCATTAAGATTCGTGTTGAATATTTTCATGGTCAGTTCTTCTGCTTGCTTTCCTAAAGGCCACGTTCGTCTGCGAAACGGAGAAAATCGCTAAAGTGAACGTTCTGAATTAGTCCGACAAGTCCTCACAATGTAAAGTGTGGCGAGGGCCGTCCACGTAAAACAGGCGCACACACACAAAAAAGTGAGCGCTGAAAGGATGAAGCATTCAAAATGAATAAGCACAAGGACATTAAGTGTATTGTTAAACAGCCCACTTATGGTCAATGGCATCCATACCATGAATGGTAGACATCTTCAGTTGGTGATTCTCGCCTTTTCTCGTTCACAGGGAATGTAAAGAAACAGCCTTAGCTGGGGGCCCGGTTACGTGCCACGCTGAAACTTTGTTTGTCACAGATGTGTATTAGACTATTCAAAGCTATAAAACCTCTTTTGCTGTGAATTATCTTTTTTACATAAACATTGTTTTTGTATATATCTTTCAATGAATAGCGCATTAGCTATTAGCGTTGTACGTAATGTATAATAAATGGATGCCATTTGGTGGACGCTTTTCACACAAGGCGTTAAAATATGGGCACTTACATCTGTTAGAATGGGTGGCGCCAGTGGGAATCAAACCCCTAACCCCCAGTGTTAAAGCCATGTGGTAGCAGTTGAGCTACACAGGACCCGTTGACCATGGACCTAACAGAACTCGACCACATTAAACCGTCAATGGATACGTTTACAGACCAGGAAGTGATGTGGTTTGGCATTCAGACGAGACTTGTCCACACGTATGCAGACATGTTTGAAAACACCTTCCTAGGTGGAGATTGTGTGTGTGTGTGTGTGTGTGTGGACGTGTGAAACATATTTTTGAAAAGGGTGACCTCAACTGCCGCATGGCAATTTTTGTTGCCATGCAGCAACATACTAGTGCACGGCTTCGAGTATTACTTTTACGCACAGCAATTTAACACACACATACACACACGATTTTTTAATATTATTTATGTTTTATGAATGAATGTTCTTCTGTGGTGTTTGGCTTGTTAGTAAGATACATTAGCGCCACCTACTGGCCTGGCATGCTCTTTGAGTGTTTTCAATAGTTTTTGCGTTCTCGTTTGGACGGAGAGAGTTTCTAAAACTATGTTGGTTTG
>JAOPHQ010005861.1:0-12500 GCA_030340625.1 Merluccius polli | reverse complement strand
TTTTCCTCCATCGACTCGTTTTTCTAAAGGGCTTTGAAACACGAGGAAGGGACATCTCCTCCCCGCCTTGTAATGTATAGCACAGCTCCTCTTTTAGCCATTTAATCTCCTCTCCTCCTCTCCTCTCCTCTCTCCTCTCCTCTCTCCTCTCACAGCACGACATGATCAGCAGCAGCAGTGTCTATGGTAGGTCAACTTTCATTTTTTCCCCTTCTCTCTCTCTCCCTCCTCTCTCCTCCTCATAGGTCCTATATCCTTTGATTCCTATGCACCTTATTTTGTGAACTTTGAAGGGCTTTTTTATTGGTTTTTATTCGGTTTTCGTGATACATTGTGTTGTGCGTACCCGCATTGTGAATTAGGAGTCTGTTGAGACACACTCGTGTTTTCAGGACGCGTCTTTATTTTTTTTTTCAATTAATGAGTTGATATGTTTTAATGTAAATCCGGTATTTGCCGGTTTGACATGCCGGTAAAAATATCGTCACGGATGTCTTTCTACTTCCCGCGAGACAACGTGGGCCAGCAACAAAAAGCCGCGATGGTCAATATTGTAAATATTAGACTATAGGGTCCATTTATGGACATTTTACTGAATTGTGTTGACACAGTCCGTAAATTGTCTTTTAATTTGCGAAATTATAGAATTGGGAGAATCTTTTTTTATTGTGTGTTTGTAAAGAGCTTCATACTTGTGAAAGCTTATTGATATTATATTAGGCCTATATTTCACGCACACACACACACACACACACACACACACACACACACACACACACACACACACACACACACACACACACCTCGTATATTTCTTCAGTTTAATAACAACACAGAACCAAACTAAACATTTCATGCAATTCTCTCAGATATAATGAAACTAACACATTATCTAAATGTCTGTTAATATGAACTGTGAAGTGAAGGCTTGTGTTTAAGTTTATTGACATCGATACACAGAAATACAAACGGACACACAAATGGGGACAAACACTCAAATAATAGGATTGCTCAATTTCACTGGACTAATTATTTTGTGAGAGAGACAAACTGACTGGTTAAAAATTATGAATATTTTTGTAGGTTTTCCTTGATATTCCTGTAATATTTTTCAATCTTTCACCTTTGACCCCTCTGTCTTTTTCTTAATTCACACCGTATTGTTTCTTAACCCTTTTCTACAACCTATCTATCTATCTATCTATCTATCTATCTATCTATCTATCTATCTATCTATCTATCTATCTATCTATCTATCTATCTATCTATCTATCTATCTATCTATCTATCTATCTATTATCTATCTATCTATGTATCTATGTATCTATCTATCTATGTATGTATCTATCTATCTATCTATCTATCTATCTATCTATCTATCTATCTATCTATCTATCTATCTATCTATCTATCTATCTATTATCTATGTTATGGATATACTCCAATATTGATTGGTCTCAGCCTCACCTGTAAATGGCTTTGGTTAAAGTGTCCGCCAAATGACTGCTACCACAGTGTCGTAATGTCGTTTTGTTACGTTTCTCACACTATATGCAAACCTACGCAACATTATCACTCCGAGTGCAATTGATTTTAATATTTTTGCGACACGCGTCTGCGACGTGCATTTTTTCTCGTATGATGCTTTTGGATCTGTTGTGCGGATGACCATATGGTTGTACGTTGCAAAGCTTGAATGTATATTTAAGTTTGTGATTTTTTGTGATTACTTGTAGTTTTTATTTGCATTTTAAAAATCTAGTCTAAGAATTGTGTGGGGGGTTAAGGGTATCGAGAGATATTACAATTATGTGATGAAATTAGTATCAAATAATATTCATCATATTTATCATAGCCTTTGTAATCCAAGATAATAATTAGTATTTAAAATGAAGGAGTGGCAGTGTGTATGGTTTATGTTATGCTTTAGTTTGTTTTTGTGTGATTCATTCAAGCGTGTGCGTGTGTGCATGTGTGTGTGTGTGTGTGTGATTTCATGTGTACATTTAGACGTCTTTGGCGTGTGTTTATACGATCATCCACCCTCTTGTGTGTGTGTGCATGCACATACAAATATGTATTTTTTTTATTTTTTTTATTTTTTTTGCATACTATTTCCCATATCGCGTGTGTGTGTGTGTGTGTGTGAGAGAGTTTGTATGATGCTTGCTGGTATGTGATCACACTGCCATGTGTATCTGCCGTGTGTGTATCTATCCCATGTGTGTGTGCACGCAATGCTAGCTTGTGTATGCAATCACATGTGTGTGTTTATAACATGTTTGTGCGTGTGTGTTTATACTATGTGTGTGTGTGTGTTTATACCATGTGCGTGTGTGTGTTTTTATACCATGTGTGTGTGTGTTTATACTATGTGTGTGTGTGTTTATACCATGTGTGTGTGTTTATACCATGTACATGTGTGTGTGTATTCATACCATGTGCGCGTGTGTGTGTTTATACCATGTGTGTTTGTGTGTGTGTGTTTATACCGTGTGTGTGTGTGTGTGTTTATACCATGTGTGTGTTTATACTGTGTCTGTGTGTGTGTGTGTTTATACTGTGTGTGTCTGTATTCATACTGTGTGTGTGTGTGTTTATACCATGTGTGTGTGTATACTGTGTGTGTCTGTATTCATACTGTGTGTGTGTGTGTGTGTGTGTGTGTGTGTGTGTTTATCCCCGTGTCGCGTGGATCACGGCAGCGCTGAGCGACCGCTGCTTCCAGCTCTCATCCTCCTCGTCTTCACCTTCCTGTTCTCCGTGACTTAAAAGACAGAGAGCGCCGTGCACGCTACATTACCTGTTCCACCCCGCCCCCCCTCGACAGCATCGATGATCCCCCTCATTACACACACACACACACACACACACACAAACACACACCTTAAAAACACTACAGATACACAGGGTTTATCGAAAGAGAGAGAGAAGAGGGGAGGGATGGAGGGATAGAGAGAGAGGAGGGAGGAATGGAGAGACAGAGAGAGAAAATAGGGAGGGATGAAGAGAAGGCAGAGGGATGGAGGGATAGAGAGAGAGAGAGAGAGAGAGAGAGAGAGAGAGAGAGGAGGGAAGGATGGAGGGATAGAGAGAGAGAGAGAGAGAGAGAGAGAGAGAGAGAGAGGAGAGGGATGAGGGAGAGAGAGAGAGAGGATGGAGGGATAGAGAGAGAGAGGAGGGAAGGATGGAGGGATAGAGAGAGGAGGGTGGGATGGAGGGATAGAGAGAGGAGAGGAGGGAAGGAGAGGATAGAGAGAGAAAAGAGGAGGGATGAAGAGAAGGCAGAGGGATGGAGGGATGAGAGAGAAGGCAGAGGGATGGAGGGATAGAGAGAGAGAGAGAGAGAGAGAGAGAGAGAGAGAGAGAGAGAGAGAGAGAGGATGGATGGATAGAGAGAGGAGGGGAGAAGATGGGTCAACAGGGGCCTCCACTTCATCTCCGTCTATCCGTGTTGTGTTCTCTCGTTCTTGTTTGTCTGGGTAGCTAGTCTATACCCCCCCCCCCCCCCCCACACACACACACACACACACACACACACGCGTGTGTGTAATGTAAAGAGAGGGCTAGCAGCGGACAGCCTAAAGCTAGCTCCCAGAGGGGGTGGGAGGGGGTGCTTAAATGAATCATGTCCCAGACACTTCCTTTAGTCGTGTTGTGTTTACCCTTTAAGAAATATGTTTTTCTTTTGGTTAACACCATCGTGAATGCCTCCTCCTCCTCCTCCTCCTCCTCCTCCTCCTCCTCCTCCTCCCGGTGGGGGGGGGGAGGGGGGGGGGGGGTTGATTCGAAGATGAGAGAGGGTCTTGGTTGAAGAGAGCATTGGCTCAAGTCCGTGTCGGTAGATTTTTCTAATTTATTTCATAGTCTATCTCTCTCCTCCTCCTTTTTCCGTCTCGCGTCCCCGACAAAGAGGATCCCCGCGTCGGCAGCGGCGCGCGGACGAGGGGTGCGATCTCTCTGCAGATATGTTAAGTGTTGTCGCTTCGTGTTCCCGGGGCCGGCGGCGAGGGGGCCTGCCCCCCCCCCCCCCCTCATGGGAACGCCGCGCATGCAAATAGGACAAATCCCTTCTCACACCTGTCTGTCTGCCCCTCCCCTATACCTCGACCTCTTCCCCACCTCCCCATCTCTCTCTATCTTAATTCTGTCCTTCCCTCTCTCTCTCTCTCTCTCTCTCTCTCTGTTTTTTTATTCTCTCTGTACCTCTCGCTTTCTTTGTTACTCTCTGTCTTCAATCTCTCTCTGCCGTTAATATCTCTGTGTCTGTGTCTCTCTCTCTCTCTTTCTTTCTCTCTCTCTCCTCCATCTATCTCTTGTCTTCTCATCTTTCTCTTCATTTCCTCTCCAGGTCCCCAGTTTTTTTATTTTTTTTTATTTTTGTCCTGATGTCTGTGCTTTGGTCACTCTCTGTCTGTCTGCCTGTTTGTCTGTCTGCCTGTCCTCTCTCTCTCTCTCTCTCTCTCTCTTTCTTTCTCCTTGCTCTGTGTCATCCTCCCTTCATCTTTCACCACGAAGTCCTTAATTCGATGTCCGCCCCTCTCTCGCCCGCCCCTCTCTCTCTCTCTCTAACCCCCCGCTGGTCCGTTAGACAGTCGACAGGGACGTGTGGTGTGTGTGTGTGTGTGTACACCGTGTGGCTGAGTGTGTGTGTGTACTGTAGAGCGTGTGTGTGTGTGTGTGTGTTTGTGTGCGTACACGGAGTGTGTGTGTGTTTGTGTGTACTGTAGTGCGTGTGTGTGTGCGTACAGTGTGTATGTGCATACAGTGTGTGTATGTGTGTGACAGCGGGCAGCTGTTTCCAACGGCGCCCCTCGTCGAAAACGCGCACGCCGTCGCCGCTGAGCTGTCTGCCGACCCTGGAGAAATCCTTGACTTCCTGCTCCTATAAGCCCCCCCTCACACACACACACACACACACACACACACACACACACACACACACACACACACATCGGCCCCGCCCCTACCCCACCTGAATGTGTTTTGGTCACTCATGCCCTCTGTAGATTTTTCCCTTTGTTTTTTCGTCGGCCTTCGTGTCTGTTTTTTATTTATTTATTATTACATTAGTGAAGAAGTGTTTGCTCGATTTTGTGTGTTATTTGTTGTGTATTGTTGGGTAGCAAGGAACGTTTGTGTAAAGGATACCTTTCACGCAACACAGCGCCCGTGTGTCCATCACAGACACACACACACACACACACACATAGACCTATATGACTCACCAGGAATTATAATTGTAATATTGTGACTGACAAATGTCACCTTTCTGGTGTATTTGTGCAACTTCATTTGTATATACTTTTTTAGATTGACATTTTTGTTTTTGTATTTTGTCATATCTCAGTTGTAATAATTATAATCCCATTTTTAGACTATTGTTATTCTCATTAGCACCTAAAATATAGTATTTAGTTTTAATCATTTAACCATAATCAAAATATTGACCCCTTTTCTAATTGGGTCTGGTGTAAGGTTACCGAGTAATCCCAGATTACAATCTGGCCAATTATGTACACTGTCCTAATTCAGAGACAACTGTTTGTTTCATTCAGTAATAGTTGGAACGGTATCTTACATTTGGAAATGTAATTATCTTCTTAAATAATTACTTCACGAAAATGCAACATGCAATGTGGTTGATGGAATGCCCTCATATGTCCCCAAAAGCATACGTTTAGCGCGCCGACGCAAAGACCAGCAGAATATTTGCATTGAAACCCGAAGGTGCCCGGAAGCACACATCAAACACCAGGTGTGTGAAATTCAACCCCCGAGTGATAGTCCTTCCACTCGACTTCCTGAGCACATATCCCACCCAAGAAAAACATTTTCCACGTTAAATCCCCACAATGAAACGCCGAAACCTCTCGCCGTCTTTGATCTCGGCACCGCCACTAAATTGTCTGAAGACTCTTCCTTTTGTGTCATTTAATTTTCTTTTCCCCCCGTTGGTTTAATCAAATCAAAGCTGTAGACATTTTTTTTCCTCCATTATGCCGTCTTTACAATCTGTTGCCCCCGCCAACCAACCAACCCCCATCAGCCCCCCCCCCCCCCCCCCCCCCCCCCCCCCGGTTACCTCCCCCACTTCTGAATTTTTAAACAGCCACTCTCTCACCTCCCCGAGAGAGAGAGAGCGAGAGAGAGAGAGAGAGAGCGAGCGAGAGACCCCGGGTCCGGACACTCTGCCGGGTATTAAAACATTCAGTGTGCCGAGATGTTAAAATATGCTAAGGACTTATTATTATGGAATCGGACAGAGAGATGGAGATAAAAAAAAAAAAAAAAAAAAGCAGAAGCTAACTTTGCTCGCTGTGTAATATTCGGCGTCGTTAGACCTCGACAGAAACGAGCGGCAGCTCATACTGTATTGTTCTTTTCTCAAACCGCCACGACGCGCCGTTCCTTAATGAGGTAATTAGGTTATTATTGAAGTCTTAATGTTAAATTATACATTGATATGCGTGGAGGCTACGTGGATGAAGGGCATTTCTACAGAGAGAGAGAGAGAGAGAGAGAGAGAGAGAGAGAGGGAAAGAAAATACAGTTAGAAGTGAGATGTCAACACTATAATCCCTGGATCTGGTCGACGTTAACGGAAAACCCCCCCAGGCCAGCTAGCGGCTAATCGGTCTCGCGATTAGCGTCCGAGACATCCTGTTGCACACGCCGCGCCGTCTCTGTCAAGACAGTTGTCTTTTTTTTTTGTCTTTGTTTGTTCACAGGATGGCCGTAGTGTGTGTGTGTGTGTGTGTGTGTTAATGAGGAATCTGTGTGTTAATGATGAATGCATCATTGGGCGTGTGTGTGTGTGTGTGTGTGTGTGTGGGCTGTGTGTGTGTGTGTGTGTGTGTGTGTTGTTGGCGGGTTGCCAGTGGGATGGGATGAAAGGGAGGGTTGAGTGGCTGGGCGTGCGGCATAGCCTCATCATGCTGTGGCCTATACCTCTGAGAGAGAGAGAGAGAGAGACAGAGAGAGAGAATAATACATGGAATTAAGTAATGATATTCCTAGACAGCACAATGGGGTCCATTGTCTATTGTCTTATGGATCGGCTGTCTGATTGGTCCGTGGTCAAATTAGATCCACTGTGATTGGATCATTTCTAGGAGACACGGCCCACGTCCCCTGTATGGCTCTGCTCTCGTAATCACAACTGTTTTCGGGTATGAATGTTTAGCACCGGGCTAAGAGCGCTACAAGCCCCAGGCTACCTGGCTAGCGCCAAGCTACAATGCTACGAGCAACGGGTAATGGGTGACCGAGCTACAAGGCTAGCACCATGCTACAAGTGACCAGGGCTACAACACTACCATACTAGACTAGAGGCCTGGTTCTGGTGTGGATGACGGACACACAGGATAGAGAGAGAGAGAGAGAGAGAGAGAGAGAGAGGGAGAGAGAGAGAGAGAGAGAGAGAGAGAGAGAGAGAGAGAGAGAGAGACGATGAAATGAAAGAATGCATGGCATAACGAGCTGTCTCCCTCTCTGCCTCCCCCCCCCCCCCCCCCCATACCATCATGCATTAACCATCACACTCCTCGGCCACGCATGGTATTGACTTCTGAGTGGGCGTCGTCGACTTCTCGTCCACGACTGCTCTGGAGTCAACCTCACCCCCCCCCCCCCCCCCCCCCCCCCCCACCCCTCCACCCTCTCCACCCCCGCCTGCCCCGCCATCCCGCCCCCACCACCCACCCGCACCCCTGGATCGCTTTAACAAGTCTCTGCTGCTGTTGTTTGTTTTACTGTTGTGTGTGTGTGTGTGTGTGTGTGATGTGATGTGTGTGTATGTGTGTATGATTGTTAGTATCTGTTTCATTATGTGTTAGCAGTTTGTGTGTGTGCGTGTTTGTGTGTGATGCATGTTTGCGTGTGCGTGAAAGTGTGCCGGTGTCAGTTTGAATGTGTGATTGTGTGTGTGTGTGTGTGTGTGTGTGTGTGTGTTTGAGTGTGTGTGACTTTGTGTTATGCAGTTTGTTCGTGTGTCCAAGATTGTTAGTGATTGTTAGTGTCTTGTTTTATTATGCGTGCCAGTGTGTGTCAGTGTGAGTTTAAGTGTGTGTGAGCGTGTGTGTGTGTGTGTGAGTGTGTGCCAGTTTGAGTTTTAGTTTGTGTGTGTGTGTGTTCAGGTGTGTGATTGTGTTTGATAGTGAGTTACAGTGTGTGACGTCTGTTGTGTCCAATGTTTTTTAATCCGTTTTACAATATGTTAGTGTGTGATATATGTGTGTGTATGTGTTAAAGTGTGAGTATCTGTTTCATTATGTGTTAGTCTGTGAGCATGTGTGTGTGTGTGTCAGCATGCGAACGTGTGTTAGCATTTTAGCATGTGTTTGCTACACATGCGGGATTACACTGAGAATACATTCAACAGCTTGTTGGACACGGGATCTGGCACGTAACAACCGTGTGTGTTTGTTTATGTGTATGTGTTTGTCTATGTGTATGTGTGTGTGTGTGTGTGTGTGTGTTTGATGACTCCGTTTGGCTGCAATTTGAGGATCTTCTTCCTCTCCAGGAACATATATTTATCCTCTTGGCGACACCATGCAACACCACCCCCGCTTCAGATAATACCCACTGGGGGTGGACAGGGAGGAGCAGGAGGGGGAAGAGGGGGGGGGGGGGGGGTCCTGAATGATACGCTTACTTAATGTGTGTTCCGGAAAAACGGCGCACTAAAGCCTCGCACTGCGTGCGTCTCTATTATTTTTCCCATTGTTGGTTAACTCGCTTAACACCGCTGTGTGTGTGTGTGTGTGTGGGTGGGTGTGTGTGGGTGTGTGTGTGAGCGTCTTCTGTCATACTTTCTCTTCGTCCTCTTCGCTTCTCCCCCCCCCCCCCCCCCCCCCCCCCTCGGACGATTTCAGGGACGGATTGGAGTTGTTGTCCCGCCTCTTTTGTCTGGTTTCCAGGCAGATGTGGCCACCGCGACCGCCGCGGTAAAAGTATTGTTCGGGGCACGCGGTGTTGCCGGCGGCGATGGTGATGTTGGTGGTGGTGGGGGGGGTGAGGGTAGGGGTGGTGGTGCCGCTGAGGGTCGGCGGGTGCTGTTGAGGGTGTTGAGTTGGGGGGTGTGTGTGTGGGTGGGGTGGGTGGGGGGGGCTGTACACCAATGCCAAGGGGACTCTATTGAGCTGGGTGAATGGACCCATTCATATTTGGCAGAATCATCCCAGATGCCTCATTGTTGGGGGCCGCGAAACGCTCCCAACGAGCCTTGGGAGTGTGGGCGACGTTTTTGGAGCGCTCCTGGAAGTGTTCTGAAAGAGATCGCCCCTCTGTTGCTCTTACCCTAAAGTGGAGTGAACGAGAGAAGGACACAGAGGGAGGACACAGAGAGAGAAGGACACAGAGAGAGAGAAGGACACAGAAAGGCTGGAGAGAGAAGGATAGAGAAAGGAGGATAGAGATCGATGTAGATCGATATAGGTTGGTGGATAGTTATATTTTTCTACAGAAGCGTAATGTATTCACTTGAGGAAACATGTTTGTCCTGTTTTTCTGAAATAACATAATAATGATCTCCAAATTCTGAGAAAAAGTTTTCATGAAAAAATACATTCTGCTGTTTTCCTGAATTAATTAGATTATTATCTCAAAATTCTTCGAAAAGTGTTCATGTCACGTGCCAAATTATGTCAGTAACATGTAGGCCTAACTAATACTTTAGATACCGTACCTGTGTTGACCTAGTAATTGAAATCATATAGCACTATTTAAGGGTCAGGCTGATTAGCAGCAGCAACCGTACTCCCTGCAGGTGAGGGCTTCTTGCAGGATTTTGTGGTATCTCGTTAATTCAGAAGAAATTCTCGCTCTCTCTCAGAATTTTTTTTCACAAAAACTTTTCACAGAATTCAGAGATAATTGTCTTGTTCATTTATGAAGCGAGTGGGCAAACATTTTTTTTTCTCAAGTGAATGCATTACGCTTTCGTATTTTTCCTTGACATTATTGATAAACATTTATTTTTATAATTGAAAAACGACGTCAGAAAACCTTTCAACAATTATTTCCTTTAAAAAGTGTTCTTTGGTTTTGCGTGTACGAAACAATGACAGTTCTGTAGACCCATTTGTCTGAGCACAACACATTGATTCTAATGGCACATTAATTAGCTTTAATGTGTGACATTTACCATCACGTCGTGTGTATCTGCCATTGCAACATTACACCTAATTGTGCAGTAATGTGCTATTGTCCACTGAGAAGCCCATCCAATCGAAACATCACAAAACCCTCATCCAATCCAAAATCAATTTCACACTCGGAGAAAAGCCTGTTGGTTGATATTTAACGGATGTTCGGAAAAGCGGTTTGAAATCCTATAGCGGTTTCAACTGCTTTCAAAAGACCTGTTAAATACCGCTTAGCGCATTCAACATGCACGTTATGTTTCACCACAAAGAAAACCCCTGGTTACTGCCAAGTGTTGCATATAAACAGAATGTGGTTCACCCGTAATATAGTTATTTTACAAGTACAAAGGCTGTATACATAATTAAAACTAGGGCGTAGATAACAGGTTTATTCATTAATTCATTTATTTATTCATACCCATTCCCCATTCCCATACTAATAAATAATTAGTCATTATCGTCAACAGACAAAAGAGACAATACAAGCGGCTGCAGTTCACTCCTGACTGGTGTGGCAATGAAACTTTGGCCCGCCCTGCGCGAGGCCAAAGTCCAATCAACGCTCCGACTGTCAAAAAAGGTGATAAGCTAACTTGAATTTTAAATTGATGTTCAAAAGTGAGTTTTATATGAACATCACATAATTTTTAAATTAAGCACACCGTTTCCCCTTTTTTTTAAGCGCACAATTCAATTCACCTTAATTAACATGGATTTTAACATAAATTCCTGAATCGATACAATTAAATTTCCAAATACAAAATGTAGATTTCGTTTTTTACATCTAGATGCATGTAATGTGTGTGTATATGTGTATTTCTGTGTGTGTGTGTGTGTGTGTGTGTTTTTATCGCGGTTGTTTAATTGAGACTTGAGAGCAGAGGGAGGTGTGGTAGGGGAGATGGGTGGTGGGTGGTGGTGGTGGTGGGGGGGGGGGGGTAGGTCCCAGGGTCAGTTAGGGGGGGAGAGAGGGAGGGCGGGTGGGGAGAAGGCGGAGGATGAGGTTGGTGTGGGCGGGGGGGGGGTTTCAAGGTCTGGCAGGATATCGCAACCTTGAAACGGGGGGGGCCTGAGCGAGTGAGTGAGCGAGGCCCAGGCTGCTTGCTCACCGCGTTGTCTGGGAGGGGAGCGGGGGAGCGGGAGGGGGGGGGGGGGAAATGTCATCCCGCAAGTTTTTTGTTTTTTTTATGTCACGCATGCAGCGAGTATTAATCACGCGAGCGGGCGGCCCCGAGCCCGGGCCCTGAAAGGCTGATCAAATTTATAGTTTGGCAGCACGGGACAGTAATGGGTGTTTAATTACTCAATAAAAGCTC
Organism: Merluccius polli; assembly: GCA_030340625.1. Classification (NCBI taxonomy): domain Eukaryota; kingdom Metazoa; phylum Chordata; class Actinopteri; order Gadiformes; family Merlucciidae; genus Merluccius; species Merluccius polli. The sequence continues at coordinate 1,033 of JAOPHQ010005861.1, read as the reverse complement.
CTTTATAGATCCGCCCGCCTCCTGTGTGCCGCGCAAATGGTATCGATCCGTCTCCGCGCAGCTACATGATAGCCTGTGAAGGGGAATTAGAGTCGTTAGCCCCCCCAGTCCACCCCCCCCCCCCCCACCCCCCCCCCACCCCAACCCCCGCTACCCCCAGATAGCGCTTTCTCATTCATTAGCCGCGTTAGCCAGAGGGTGGTTAAGGCGTTGGTGGCCGCGTCGTCGTCGTTGTTAAGCTGCTGTAGATTACATACACAACAAATGGTATTGATCCCGTTGTGCAAATAATGTTTTGTTATTTTTTTTAGTGGGGGGGGTGTCTTTCTTTCTGTCTTTTCCCGTCAGGGGCCGTGCAGGTGAAGAGGGGCTCGTTTAATGAGGGGAAGGGTAGTGTTGATGTTTTTTTTGCAAAAATTCGGACCGCTTACTTTGGCCGTTGTCCTTGTCGAGGAAACGCGCTTAAACCGCCAGCCTGCCGTTACACGTGCGCCCCCCCCCCCCCCCCGCCCTGTAATTGGATGCATTGTCCTCTTACTCTTCGTCCTCTGAGGAGATGTTAATGATGTTAATGATGAAGGTGGTGTTAATGAATAATGACGGTGATGACGTATTCGGGCGTCAATCACTATGAAAGGTGTTATGTGGTTGCCTGTGTGTGAACATGTGTGCTTTTGTATTTGTATGGTTTGTGTGTGTTTGGGTGTGTGTGTGTGTGTGTGTGTGTGTGTGTCTATATGTTCCATACAAGATCCATACAATGAAATTGAAATGCAAGTGTGTGTGTGTAAATGCGTGCGCGCGCGTGTGTGTGTGTGTGTTTGTGTGTGTGTGTGTGTGTGTGTGTGTGTGTGCGTGGCTCTCCCCACGTGTCTTATCTCTGCCTCTACACACCTGTGCTTCCACCTGTACAGCCTCTTATGCACATGCCCATCGACATACACCCCCCCCCCCCCCCCCCCCACCCCCCCCATTCATGGCTTGATGCCCACCACCACCTGTCCCCCTCTCTCTCTCTCTCTCTCTCTCTCTC
>JAOPHQ010005860.1:0-20000 GCA_030340625.1 Merluccius polli | reverse complement strand
ATTTCTGTGGCGACCTTATGGGTCCTTTTGTGTTCTATGCATGAAGGCGTTAAGTAGCTCTGAACGAAAGTCCTGTGTGCTGAATCAATGAATGCGATCAGTGACTGATTGGTTTCCTGTCAGACCCGCGTGGCCAAGCGCAGCCGGAAGCTCATCGACTACGACAGCGCTCGCCACCACATGGAGACGCTGCAGGCGTCCGGCATCAGGAACGACCGCAAGATGGTGAAGGTCCGTTATTCCACAACCAGCGCCTCATTTTATAGTATTCAAAATATAATACAAAATCTATTAGATTTGATTATATTATATATTAGAAGTATTTTATAATATATATATATATATATATATATATATATATATATATATATATATATATATATATATATATATATATTATAACTCGTGTGTTTGTTGTGTTTTCCAGGCAGAGGAAGAGTTGAAAAAAGCTCAGAAGGTTTTTGACGAACTAAACGTTGGTCTTCAAGATGAGCTGCCCACGCTCTGGGACAGGTGTGTGTTAGCATGTCCAGGTTTATTTATTATTTATTATTTATTATAGTAAAAGAGTGGAGTTAAATATGTTTTAATCCAATAATGTAATCCCCATATGACTTCTATCAGTGGTGTGCACAGTGTTCATATCTTTTATTGTGTCTCAGCCGCGTCGGGTTCTACGTCAACACGTTTAAGAACGTGACCAACCTGGAGGCCAAGTTCCATCGGGAGATCTCTCTGGTAATTGTAATTGTATTATTATTATTATTATTATTATTATTATTATTATTATTTATATTTCAAGACGGGGACAGCGCACAATAAGACATTAATCTTGTACAACAAGAGAATATGCATTGTGCCAGGTTACAGGTTTCCACCTGTAGTCCCTGGTGAGGGCGCTAGGGGTTAGGGGGTTCTCACCGTCTTGGTCTCTATATGAACATCTCTAGGAAATGTCTTGTGAGGTGATCATATATCTCTAATCATCTTGTGAGGTGATCGTATATCTCTAATCATCTTGTGAGGTGATCGTATATCTCTAATCATCTTGTGAGGTGATCGTATATCTCTAATCATCTTGTGAGGTGATCGTATATCTCTAATCATCTTGTGAGGTGATCGTATATCTCTAATCATCTTGTGAGGTGATCGTATATCTCTAATCATCTTGTGAGGTGATCATATATCTCTAATCATCTTGTGAGGTGATCGTATATCTCTAATCATCTTGTGAGGTGATCGTATATCTCTAATCATCTTGTGAGGTGATCGTATATCATTGGGTAAAAGCAGAGGACCGAGCATCGATCCCTGAGGTACCCCACAACAGAGTGAAGTGTGGGATGAAGCCGATAGCCAACAGATTGCTCTCGGTGATGTTTATGTGTGAACCAGTGAGAACAATGCTGACCTCTCTGCTGTCCATACTGAAGATCAGTGGTGGTGTTGTTCTGAAGGTTTGTCTGTTTGCTGTCCTCTATGAATCTTTTAGCTCTGCAAGCAGCTGTATGAAGTGATGACCAAACTTGGAGAGCAGCATTCAGACAAGATGTTCACCATCCAAGGAGCACCAAGGTTAGCTTCTCACTAGCATGCTACAGTGAGGTTGAATGGTGATTTTCATTAGCATTAGCATCATCATATCTCTTCTATGAACTTACTATCGTCACTGTGTCTTTAATCTCATCTCATCTCATCAGTGAGTTTGAAAACATCATTCTGATTATGCTTTAGGTTAAGGACATTCAGAAAACATTTTCAAATATTTGAAAAGGGTTCGGGTATATACTATAATAGTAACATGTTCTATTACATGTCGCTGTGTTTTTATGGTGGTAGTTAGTCTCTTAGTGGAAAGAGTTGAATGTTTCTGCCGGTCGGCTCTGTGAATTGATTCACATCCGCTCCCCAAACCCACTTGATGGTCCAATTAGTTTATGTTTTAGGGTCTGATCGTTCCCTTTACAGTTTACATGCAATTCATTTCCAATCAAGAAATCATATTTCACGACTTAAACCCGGGACAGCGTTGGTAAAATACAAACTAGAGGATCTGCTAATAGAAAGTCTGAAAGTTGATCGTCTTATTACTGCTGACTCAGCTACAGAGTTTACATCATCATATTATCATTATCATTATCAGAGTATCATATTATCATATTATCAGAGTATCATATTATCATATTATCAGAGTATCATATTATCATATTATCATATTATCATATTATCATTATCATTATCAGAGTATCATATTATCATATTATCATATTATCATATTATCATTATCATTATCAGAGTATCATATTATCATATTATCATATTATCATATTATCAGAGTATCATATTATCATTATCATTATCAGAGTATCATATTATCATATTATCATATTATCAGAGTATCATATTATCATTATCATTATCAGAGTATCATATTATCATATTATCAGAGTATCATATTATCATATGATCATATTATCATATTATCATATTATCATTATCATTATCAGAGTATCATATTATCATATTATCAGAGTATCATATTATCATTATCATTATCAGAGTATCATATTATCATATCATATTATCATATTATCATATTATCATATTATCAGAGTATCATATTATCATATGATCATATTATCATATTATCAGAATATCATATTATCATATTATCAGAGTATCATATTATCATATTATCAGAGTATCATATTATCATATTATCATATTATCAGAGTATTATATTATCATATTATCAGAGTATCATATTATCATATTATCAGAGTATCATATTATCAGAGTATTATATTATCATATTATCATATTATCAGAGTATCATATTATCATATTATCATATTATCAGAGTATCATATTATCATATTATCATATTATCAGAGTATCATATTATCATTATCAGAGTATCATATTATCATATTAGCATATTATCATATTATCAGAGTATCATATTATCATTATCAGAGTATCATATTATCATATTATCATATTATCAGAGTATCATATTATCATATTATCAGAGTATCATATTATCATATCAGAGTATCATATTATCATATTATCATATTATTATATTATCATATTATCATATTATCAGAGTATTATATTATCAGAGTATCATATTATCATATTATCAGAGTATCATATTATCATATCAGAGTATTGCTATAAACCAGACTGCTGTTCAGCTGTTCTTCCTCTTAAGACACTAACCCGACAGTAAGACGTGTTGTCTTCTGGAGCCGCCGGGTCACAGCGGTGTTAACTGTCTCCGGTGTCTCCAGTGATTCGGGACCGCTGCGTCTCGCCAGGACCCCGTCCCCGCCGGACGACGACGACGACAGTCCTCCCACCAGCCCCGAGGTCGGCACCAACCACATGCTGCGGCCCGTCTCCCCCGGACCGCCCCGCCCCAAATCACCGGTCCAGGTACGCCCCCCCAAATCACCGGTCCAGGTACGCCCCCCCAAATCACCGGTCCAGGTCCGCCCCCGCCCCAAATCACCGGTCCAGGTACGCCCCCCCAAATCACCGGTCCAGGTACGCCCCCCGCCCCAAATCACCGGTCCAGGTACGCCCCCCCCCCCCGCCCCAAATCACCGGTCCAGGTACGCCCCCCGCCCCAAATCACCGGTCCAGGTACGCCCCCCGCCCCAAATCACCGGTCCAGGTACGCCACCCCCCCCCAAATCACCGGTCCAGGTACGCCCCCCGCCCCAAATCACCGGTCCAGGTACGCCCCCCGCCCCAAATCACCGGTCCAGGTACCCCCCCCCGCCCCAAATCACCGGTCCAGGTACGCCCCCCCGCCCCAAATCACCGGTCCAGGTACGCCCCCCCCAAATCACCGGTCCAGGTACGCCCCCCGCCCCAAATCACCGGTCCAGGTACGCCCCCCCGCCCCAAATCACCGGTCCAGGTACGCCCCCCCCCCCCCCGCCCCAAATCACCGGTCCAGGTACGCCCCCCCCCCCCGCCCCAAATCACCGGTCCAGGTACGCCCCCCGCCCCAAATCACCGGTCCAGGTACGCCCCCCGCCCCAAATCACCGGTCCAGGTACCCCCCCCCGCCCCAAATCACCGGTCCAGGTACGCCCCCCCGCCCCAAATCACCGGTCCAGGTACGCCCCCCGCCCCAAATCACCGGTCCAGGTACGCCCCCCCGCCCCAAATCACCGGTCCAGGTACGCCCCCCCGCCCTAAATCACCGGTCCAGGTATGCCCCAACTGGACCCTATTCCTCTTTGGGTAGTCCCAGTGAACCGCTAGTCACATGGTTACATGTATGACCTGTCTTTACTGCAGTACAGTTTCCATGGTAACAACTGCTGAACGTAAAATGTCCTTTCATTACAGAAATCATCAGAAGTGTTGTTCATATTTTCACCGCCAAACTACAAATGTCCGCATTTTTAATTAGCAACGCCTAGCTAGCTGTGTGTTAGCAACGCCTAGCTAGCTGTGTGTTAGCAACGCCTAGCTAGCTGTGTGTTAGCAACGCCTAGCTAGCTGTGTGTTAGCAACGCCTAGCTAACTGTGTGTTAGCAACGCCTAGCTAGCTGTGTGTTAGCAACGCCTAGCTAGCTGTGTTCAGGGTCCAGTTTCCCGAAAGCGTCGTTAGCCTAAGTGGTTTGTTAAGTTCGTCGTACCATCAGACAGTTTTCACACCGTTTCCCGAAAGCATCGTTGCGTAGCGACCGTCGTTAAGACGCTCGTAGCTAACGAGAGCTCCAGCTGTCCTCGTAGCGCTACGAGCGTCTTAACACGTCCAATACCACTGAGTGTCCAGCTGGTGGCGCTGAAGTTACCATAGGCTATACAGCTTAGTCTGTTAGTCTACTCTATTTATCTATTTATTCTATTAGTCTACTAATAATACTACTTACCATGCTACTTACCATGGTCTGGTGAATACTCCATTCTGATTGATGTACACCTAGGAAAGACGTTGACGCTATGAAGACGCTATGGCCACGTTGCTATGGCAACGCCTGCATACGGGAGATATTAAATAGTCCGCGCGACTTGTAAACATAAAAAACCCTCACGATTGTAACTTTAAAACACATTAAAGTATTATTAATGGATTAAATATTAACAGAAATGAATGGACGACGCGGAGGCGTGAACCGCGGAGGACGGTTCTGTTAATGGACACCTCGTCGGGCATTATCCGCTTATACCGGTCACTTACGAAAGAAAGAAATATTTAATCAATTAATAATACTTGAATGTGTTTTAGAGTTAAAAGCATGAGTTTTTTATTTTATTTTTTACAAGTCGAGCGGACTATTTAATATCTTCCGTATGCAGGCGTTGTCTGCAACGTGGCCATAGCGTCTTCATAGCGTCAACGTCTTTCCTAGGTGTACTTTTTAACCTCCACCCTCCAGCCAATCAGAGTCGAGTATTCACCCAGACCACGGTATAATATGTATTTCAGCACCGTGTCAGTGGACAGTACGAGGCTACGATCGATCGTTAGATCTGTGCGCGCGTTCATGTTAAGAGGAGTTTCGGGAAACGCACGGAAAAAAATAACGATCGTTCGAAAGATGATTCGTAAGATGGCTCGTAAGATGGATCGTACATCGTTATCGGGAAACTGGGCCCTAGTCCACTATGAAGTGTTTGTTGTTGTTGTTGTCGTCGTATTTAATGTTCTGTTGCCTTTGTAACACTTTTCTGCTGCAAACTATTTTCTTTGTTTGGTGAGTGGAAATGTAAAATATTCAGTCGTAGAAAACTGAGCGAAGTGCACAGCGGAGTGCACAGCGGAGTGCACAACGAAATGCACAGCGGAGTGCACAGCGGAGTGCACAGCGGAGTGCACTCCGCTGTGCACTCCGCTGTGCATCGCTGGCTATCACTTTGTAACTTCATTTTAACGTTTGGTTTTCCTCCACATGTTTACTGTGTTCAAATGTATTTGTGAAGATACAGCAGACGTTGTTGTTGTTGTTGTTGTTGTCGTCGTTGTTGTTGTTGTTGTTGTTGTTGTCGTTGTTGTTGTTGTTGTCGTTGTTGTTGTCATTGTTGTGAGCTACACAATCATTCCCTCAGGTCACAGTTTGACACCGTGTGTTTCCTCTCAGCATGTTCCCTTGTTCTCATTTCTCCTCTGACTCTCTCCATCTTCTCCATCTTCCTCATCTTCCTCATCCTCTCCATCTTCCTCATCTCATTACGTTTTGGTGGTAAGTAACATCCACTTCCTAGCGCTAGCTCCTTAGCGCTAGCTCCTTAGCGTTAGCACTCTTCCATGTAGCTGTGTTGTAAAACCAGTAACAGACTCATTGTATTTCTCTGCAGCCATTTTGATGTTTCTGTGTCAATTTAAAATCTGTAACACAGTATTATATATATTATATTATATATATAGTATATTTTATATATATATATATATACATATATATATATATATATATATATATATATATATATATAATATTATATCATATTTATTATATTATATATATTATATTATATATATTATATTATATTATATATATTATATTATATATATTATATATTATATATATATATATATTATATATATATTATGTTATATATATTATATATTATGTTATATATATTATATATATTATATTATATATATTATATTATATATATTATATATATTATATTATATATATTATATTATATATATTATATTATATATATATTATATTATATTATCTATATTATATTAATATATTATATTATATATATATATATATATATATATATATTATATTATATTATATTACATTATATATATATATATATATATATTATATTATATATTATATATATATTATATTATATATTATATATATATTATATTATATATATATTATATTATATATATTATATATATTATATTATATATATGTGCACTGTCAGCATAATCTGAATCGTCTTTCAGAAAGTCAAAATCTGTAATTAGTCCTTCGTAGGACATAGACACTTATGAGACTGTTAAGACTGCAGATGGTACAGTCTAATCAATAGAGACAGACAGACAGACAGAGACAGACAGACAGACAGAGACAGAGAGAGAGACAGACAGACAGAGACAGACAGACACAGACAGACAGAGACAGACAGACAGAGAGACAGACAGAGAGACAGACAGACAGACAGACAGAGAGACAGACAGAGACAGACAGACAGACAGAATGACAGACAGACAGAGACAGACAGACACAGACAGAGAGACAGAGACAGACAGACAGACAGACAGAGACAGACAGAGACAGACAGACAGACAGAGACAGACAGACAGACAGACAGACAGGTACTTTATTCATTCCTGAGGGAATATTTGATTGTAACAGCAGCAGTGAAGTCCAGAGTGAATATTAACAGAGTGAATATTAAAGTGATTTGAATAAATGTGCGCTGTCCGCAGTTCAGCCGCTAACCGACTGAACATTTCATTTGTCCTCTCTTCAGTTGAAAAAGGGTCCGCCGGTGCCGCCCCCCCCCAAGGTCAGTCCTACCCGGGAGGTGGCCCGGGACCAGATCATAGACCTGTTCGGAGGGGAGTTCCTCCCGGCTCCCACACCCTCACAGGTACCAGCACCCCCCCCGGCCCAGACCAGACCTATGGTCTGCTGAAGCTAGCAGGATGCTAACAGGATGCTAACAGGATGCTAGCAGGATGCTAACAGGATGCTAGCAGGATGCTAACCCTGTGGGTTCACAGTACCGAGGACTCACAGGGTGTCCACCGTTAAAACACAACACAGCACCTTAGGTACTGACACATGTTTTAAGTACTAAGCAATAAGTACAAGTAAGTACTAAATTATAAGACTTGGTTGGTAGCATCTGTGTTGTTAAACAAGTATAACTGAAATAGATTAAATAGATTAAATAGATTAAAATAGATTAAATATATTAAATAGAATACACATATACATATGAGCACTAAAGTCCCACTCGGCTGCTGCTGACCTCCAGGAGAGAGTCCGTATCAGGATGGGATTAGGAAGTAGCATCAATCTGCTGTATCTGAAAGGTCCACACAGCTCTTAACATATCATTCATAATAATAATAATAATAATGATAATAATGATAATCATCATTAACATATCGACTGAACTTTTGATAATATAGGTTCATAATCCACACAGTCTGTTGTGTATCCAGTATCATTATGTAAGGGTAATGTACAGCAGGTCATTATGTAAGGATAATGTACAGCAGGTCATTATGTAAGGGTAATGTACAGCAGGTCATTATGTGAGGATAATGTACAGCAGGTCATTATGTGAGGATAATGTACAGCCGGTCATTATGTAAGGGTAATGTACAGCAGGTCATTATGTGAGGATAATGTACAGCAGGTCATTATGTAAGGGTAATGTACAGCAGGTCATTATGTGAGGGTAATGTACAGCAGGTCATTATGTGAGGATAATGTACAGCAGGTCATTATGTGAGGATAATGTACAGCAGGTCATTATGTAAGGGTAATGTACAGCAGGTCATTATGTAAGGGTAATGTACAGCAGGTCATTATGTAAGGGTAATGTACAGCAGGTCATTATGTGAGGATAATGTACAGCAGGTCATTATGTGAGGGTAATGTACAGCAGGTCATTATGTGAGGGTAATGTACAGCAGGTCATTATGTGAGGATAATGTACAGCAGGTCATTATGTGAGGATAATGTACAGCAGGTCATTATGTGAGGGTAATGTACAGCAGGTCATTATGTAAGGGTAATGTACAGCAGGTCATTATGTAAGGGTAATGTACAGCAGGTCATTATGTGAGGATAATGTACAGCAGGTCATTATGTAAGGGTAATGTACAGCAGGTCATTATGTGAGGATAATGTACAGCAGGTCATTATGTGAGGATAATGTACAGCAGGTCATTATGTAAGGGTAATGTACAGCAGGTCATTATGTCAGGATAATGTACAGCAGGTCATTATGTCAGGATAATGTACAGCAGGTCATTATGTCAGGATAATGTACAGCAGGTCATTATGTAAGGGTAATGTACAGCAGGTCATTATGTGAGGGTAATGTACAGCAGGTCATTATGTGGGGATAATGTACAGCAGGTCATTATGTGGGGATAATGTACAGCAGGTCATTATGTCAGGATAATGTACAGCAGGTCATTATGTAAGGATAATGTACAGCAGGTCATTATGTGAGGATAATGTACAGCAGGTCATTATGTGAGGATAATGTACAGCAGGTCATTATGTGAGGATAATGTACAGCAGGTCATTATGTGAGGATAATGTACAGCAGGTCATTATGTGAGGATAATGTACAGCAGGTCATTATGTGAGGATAATGTACAGCAGGTCATTATGTAGGGATAATGTACAGCAGGTCATTATGCGAGGATAATGTATATGTTATGTGTGTGGTCTCTCTCTCAGCCCAATGAGCGACCGGGAGAATCCCTCCTGGACCTGGACTTCGATGCCTTCCAGCCGGACGACAGCGTCTCTCCCATCCCGCAGGTATGGGAGACAGGTTTGGGTGTCTCCCATCCCACAGATATGGGAGACAGGTTTGGGTGTCTCCCATCCCACAGGTATGGGAGACAGGTTTGGGTGTCTCCCATCCCGCAGGTATGGGAGACAGGTTTGGGTGTCTCCCATCCCGCAGGTATGGGAGACAGGTTTGGGTATCTCCCATCCCACAGGTATGGGAGACAGGTTTGGGTGTCTCCCATCCCGCAGGTATGGGAGACAGGTTTGGGTGTCTCCTATCCCGCAGGTATGGGAGACAGGTTTGGGTGTCTCCCATCCCGCAGGTATGGGAGACAGGTTTGGGTGTCTCCCATCCCGCATGTATGGGAGACAGGTTTGGGTGTCTCCCATCCCGCAGGTATGGGAGACAGGTTTGAGTGTCTCCCATCCCGCAGGTATGGGAGACACCCAAACCTCCTACTTCCATCCCAGAGGTTTTCAGAGGTGGCGGCGCGTCGACAACATGGATAGAATGTTAAAGATCATATAAAACACGCTAAGACCAAACATACGACACGATGAACACGCTAACCTCTAAAGGGAAACCGGACGCCGCCACACGCATGACACACACAACAGGATCAGACATGATGAGCTTTATTACTCCCAGATGGGACCTTCTCACACACACACACACACACCAGCGTTGCTAGGAGACAGCAGAGGGGAGTTAGAGATGTGTAGTTAATTAGTCTGCTTGGCGGCTGTGTGATTAATGATGCCTGGTTTCCTGTTCCTGTGAGTTTGATTGGTCCCCACGAGACCACATGACCTTCTGTCGGCGGGGGGTTAATAAAGTTTAATTTGAAAAGGGACGTACCTTCTCTTCAGTTATTAAGGTGGCAGAAATGTGGAAAGTGGAAATGTTCACGAGTGGACCTCCAGATGAAAGACATCCACTTACCTTAACTTACCTTAACTTACCTTACCTTAACTTACCTTACCTTAACTTACCTTAACTTACCTTAACTTACCTTACCTTAACTTACCTTAACTTACCTTAACTTACCTTACCTTAACTTACCTTAACTTAACTTACCTTAACTTACCTTAACTTACCTTAACTTAACTTACCTTACCTTAACTTGACTTACCTTACCTTAACTTACCTTAACTTAACTTACCACTATTGGATGGTCTGGTTAACCAGTCGGTCTACAGAGCGGTTGATCCGGTGGCTCTGAATGTTTTATTAATGTTTTAATATTAATGTTTTATTAATGTCCTCATTATCGATATGTTCCCCTCCAGACGGCCGTACCGTGGGACCTGTGGTCGGTAAGTCACTATCACTAATCACTATCTCCTATCCCCTGGAAGTACTCATGTTAACAGATATCTGTGTTAATGTGCTGTTTCTTCCTCAGGGAAGCGCTCAGTCGGCTCAGTCTGTAAGTACACTCTAACCTGCACACAACATTTCATCATTCCCACTTCTCATGTGATGTAATCACGGTGTACGTAACCATGGAGATGCTATGCTATGCTAACACCTGCCCACCCACTTCATGTGCCAAATGACTATTCACCTTTTCATGTTGGGTTTGATGGTGGGGGGGGGGGGGGGGGGGGGGTCAGAGACTTTCCTCTTGTAGGTCAAACTTCTGTTGTCGTCAAATTCAAACCAAGAGTTGAAGAAGTGCTTTATTGTCCTCAGTTAACTTTAAATGTCATTTAACTTCTCATCACACTTACATACATCTGAATAGTGGGGGAGGAGTTGAGGAGGAGGAGGGGGGCGGGGCTTACACCAGGTGGTGGGTGGAGCCTACAGTATCACGGTGGCCAACTCTAACCCTTTAAATCCCCCCCCACCCCTCACACACATTCCCCAAAGCAGGCGGCCGACGGCGGCTTCGGCTTCGTCGCCGACTGGTCAGCTGACTTCGGCTCCGCCAGCGCCGCCGCTAACGGAGACGCGCCCTCAGAGGCCCCAGCCGCAGCGGCGAGCGCCGAAGCGCCCGCCGCCGAGGCCCCCCCCCGGCGCAGGGCCGGACGCCGCCCAGGTCCCGCACGCCGCGGGCGGGTGGCGCCGAGCGGGAGGCAGAGGACTCGACCTCCGCTTCCCCTCCGCCGCCGGCGGCGCCGCAGCCCGGCGAGACCGCCAGCCTGACCTCAGCTGCTCCTGATGAGGTTAGCGGCCGGACCCCCGACCCCCAAACTAACCCCCCATTTGATTTCTCCGCAGTAGGGGGCGACCCAGCTCCCCAGCCAGGGGGCAGCGGGTCAGGCGAATCCCCCCGGGGGTGAGGGGGGTGAGGGGGGAGGCGAGGCGTGGGGGGGGGGGGGGCCAGGGCAGCAGGGGGAGGGCAGACAGCGCAGGCAGGGCTAGAGGAAGAGGAGGCCAGTGTGGTAATGGAGGACAGGAGGAAGTCCACCCCGGGGTTGACCTTCACCAACGAGCACGGCGAGGAGATCGACGACATCACCCAGGACTTTGGAGCGGACGGGTGGGCCGGGTCCCGGGACCCGGAGGGCTGCGGGTCCGAGGATGAGACGGCGGAGGAGTTGGGGGACGTAGGCCAGGGGGGGGGCGGCTGGGCAGCGGACGATGCCGGGTTCGTAGCGGGTGGTTTCACAGCCGACTGGTCTCAGAACCAGAGTCCCGATCCATCAGCCCAGGGTTCGAGCCGAGGAGTCGGGGAGGTGGTTCAGACCGATCCGGCGACTGAGACCGCTGATGGATTCACCTCCGACCCCTTCGCCGAACTGCCCGGCGGAGGATTCGACTCGGATCCTTTCAGCGGCTTGGAGAGAGATCCCTTTGCTCAGGAAATAAGTGGATTCACATCGGATCCTTTCACCCAGACCACGGAGGGAGACGGGTTCGGGTCCGGACCAGAGGCGGATTCTCCTACCGGCGGATCCCAGGGGAGGGTGGACCCGGCCCAGGGCGCCGCTCCCGGGCCGGACCCGTTCGGTCGCTCCCCTGCAGGTGACGGGTTCCTGGCCGATTTCACCTCCGACCCCTTCGCCCAACGGGGGACGGGATGGGACCCCTTCGGCAAGGGATTCGAAACCCCCTTCCCGGCCGCGGGCGCCGCCGAGGACGGCGCTGATGATGACTGCGGTGAACGCGGCGACACCTTCCCGCCCCACGCTCAGGGGACGCCGGCGCCCGCCTCCGGCGTCCCCCCGAAGCCCCGAGACCCCGAGAGCTCGGACATGTCCGAAGACGAGGCCGCCAACCGGCGCTACGGAGCGCTGTACCAAGAGGTAGAGACAGAGAAGGATGAGGTAAACCAAACCCCTCTGTGTCCTAGACTAGCAGAGATCAGCTAGACTCCAGGAATGAGATCCCCTTTGTTCCACCGAAGCGCTTGAAGACATTAGGTCCCTCAGTCCTGCTTGGATCCTAGAGTCAGCCAACCAGACCCCCTCCCTGGACCCCCCTTCCTGGACCCTCCTCCCTGGACCCGCCTCCCTGGACCCCCCTCCCTGGACCCCCTCCCTGGATCCGCCTCCCTGGACCCGCCCCCCCCCCCCCCCCCCCTTGCTGTCCCCTCGCTCTCTCTCTCTCTCCTCTTGTCCATCCCACACATTTTGCATTTGCATCCGATTTCATTTCCAAGTCCAGACATTCCAGCTGCTGTCTAACTTGTGCGTCTGACGTGTTTCTGCTGTGTTTCTGCTGTGTGTCTGACGTGTGTCTGACGTGTTTCTGATGTGTGTTTCTGACGTGTGTGTCTGACGTGTGTCTGACGTGTGTCTGACGTGTTTCTGACGTGTTTCTAACTTGTGTGTCTGACGTGTGTCTGACGTGTGTCTGACGTGTGTCTGACGTGTGTCTGACGTGTGTCTGACGTGTTTCTGACGTGTTTCTAACTTGTGTGTCTGACGTGTGTCTGACGTGTGTCTGACGTGTTTCTGATATGTGTTTCTGACGTGTTTCTGACGTGTGTCTGACGTGTGTCTGACGTGTTTCTGACGTGTTTCTAACTTGTGTGTCTGACGTGTGTCTGACGTGTTTCTGATGTGTGTCTGACGTGTTTCTGACGTGTGTCTGACGTGTGTCTGACGTGTTTCTGACGTGTTTCTAACTTGTGTGTCTGACGTGTGTCTGACGTGTGTCTGACGTGTTTCTGCTGTATTTCTGATGTGTGTCTGACGTGTGTCTGACGTGTTTCTGATGTGTGTCTGACGTGTTTCTGATATGTGTTTCTGACGTGTTTCTGACGTGTGTCTGACGTGTGTCTGACGTGTGTCTGACGTGTTTCTAACTTGTGTGTCTGACGTGTGTCCTGACGTGTGTCTGACGTGTTTCTGACGTGTGTCTGACGTGTTTCTGACGTGTGTCTGACGTGTGTCTGACGTGTGTCTGACGTGTTTCTGACGTGTTTCTAACTTGTGTGTCTGACGTGTGTCTGACGTGTTTCTGCTGTGTTTCTGACGTGTGTCTGACGTGTGTCTGACGTGTGTCTGACGTGTTTCTGATGTGTGTCTGACATGTTTCTGATATGTGTTTCTGACGTGTTTCTGACGTGTGTCTGACGTGTGTCTGACGTGTGTCTGACGTGTTTCTGACGTGTTTCTAACTTGTGTGTCTGACGTGTGTCTGACGTGTGTCTGACGTGTGTCTGACGTGTTTCTGACGTGTGTCTGACGTGTTTCTGACGTGTGTCTGACATGTGTCTGACGTGTTTCTGACGTGTTTCTAACTTGTGTGTCTGACGTGTTTCTGATGTGTGTCTGACGTGTTTCTGACGTGTGTCTGACGTGTGTCTGGCGTGTGTCTGACGTGTTTCTGACGTGTGTCTGACGTGTTTCTGACGTGTGTCTGACGTGTGTCTGACGTGTGTCTGAAGTGTTTCTGATGTGTGTCTAACTTGTGTTTCTGACGTGTCTGACGTGTGTCTGACGTGTGTCTGGCGTGTTTCTGCTGTGTTTCTGACGTGTTTCTGACATGTTTCTGATGTGTTTCTAACTTGTGTTTCTAACTTGTGTGTCTGACGTGTTTCTGACGTGTTTCTGACGTGTTTCTAACTTGTGTGTCTGACGTGTCTGACGTGTTTCTGACGTGTTTCTGACGTGTGTCTGGCGTGTGTCTGGCGTGTTTCTGATGTGTTTCTGATGTGTTTCTGACGTGTGTCTGACGTGTTTCTGACGTGTTTCTGACGTGTGTCTGGCGTGTGTCTGGCGTGTTTCTGGCGTGTTTCTGACGTGTGTCTGACGTGTGTCTGGCGTGTTTCTGGCGTGTTTCTGACGTGTTTCTGACGTGTCTGACGTGTGTCTGGCATGTTTCTGGCGTGTTTCTGACGTGTGTCTGACGTGTTTCTGACGTGTTTCTGCTGTGTTTCTGACGTGTTTCTGACATGTGTCTAACTTGTGTTTCTGATGTGTTTCTGACGTGTTTCTAACTTGTGTGTCTGACGTGTTTCTGATGTGTTTCTGACGTGTGTCTGACGTGTGTCTGACGTGTTTCTGACGTGTGTCTGGCGTGTGTCTGGCGTGTTTCTGGCGTGTTTCTGACGTGTTTCTGACGTGTGTCTGACGTGTGTCTGACGTGTTTCTGACGTGTGTCTGGCGTGTTTCTGACGTGTGTCTGATGTGTTTCTGGCGTGTTTCTGGCGTGTTTCTGACATGTGTCTGACGTGTTTCTGATGTGTGTCTAACTTGTGTTTCTGACGTGTGTCTAACTTGTGTTTCTGACGTGTTTCTGGCGTGTTTCTGACATGTGTCTGACGTGTTTCTGATGTGTGTCTAACTTGTGTTTCTGACGTGTGTCTGACGTGTTTCTGACTTGTGTGTCTGACGTGTTTCTGACGTGTTTCTGACGTGTGTCTGACGTGTGTCTGACGTGTTTCTGACGTGTCTGACGTGTTTCTGACGTGTTTCTGACGTGTTTCTAACTTGTGTGTCTGACGTGTTTCTGACGTGTTTCTAACTTGTGTGTCTGACGTGTATCTGACGTGTTTCTGACGTGTGTCTGACGTGTGTCTGACGTGTTTCTGACGTGTGTCTGACGTGTGTCTGACGTGTGTCTGGCGTGTTTCTGGCGTGTGTCTGACGTGTGTCTGACGTGTTTCTGACGAGTTTCAGACGTGTTTCAGACGTGTTTCTGACGTGTTTCTGACTTGTTTCTGACGTGTTTCTGACGTGTTTCTGATGTGTGTCTAACTTGTGTTTCTGACGTGTGTCTGACGTGTTTCTGGCGTGTTTCTGCTGTGTTTCTGACGTGTTTCTGACGCGTGTCCGACGTGTGTCTGAAGTGTTTCTGCTGTGATTCAGGTGTCTGATGCTTTTAATGGATTTTCACAGGTAACTGAGATTTGCTAGAAAACCAGGAGGTTTAATGTTTAATACAAATATAATAATAATCATAGAAAATACCATCACATTATATTCTTAAGCATTATTCCAGTACTAAGAACAATATTTAAAACTGAACTAAATTACTAAATATACTAAACTTTTGTGAGTTAATTGAACCCTTATTATGAATTAAAGCATTAAGTTTAACTGTAGTTTGTTGTTTAGTTGTTGGGTCTCTAATAGTTTCTAAAATATGTTTTTAAACGTGATTGAAAACAACACAGAACAAATATTAATGCATAACTGGAAGCAAACACAACAATGTGGTATAAATATGAATATAAAAAAGATGAAAATGATAATAGATAATATTGTACTCATCGTGATCCTAACGTGGTTTTATTGTAACTCCAGTTTCTCTAATATTTTATGTTGTTTTTCCACATCATGAAGGACGGAGCCGGATCGTCGTTCTTCGCAGACTTTGATCAAATGGTGAGTCTGAATAATCAATAATCAATCAAATTAGAAAGACACAGGAACACGTCTTCAATTATTAATTAATAATTAATAATTATTAATAGGTTGTGTGTCGAACCTGTAGCTCACGTTTCTCCAACTTGGAGATGAAAAATAATACTTTAACAAAAGTCTGAAGTTACTGCGTTTATTATAATCTCTCGATGTACTTATTATTATTATTATTATTATTATTATTATTAATAATAATAATGTTATTTCCCTAGTGTAAATGTTTTTACTTCATATGTTGGATATATTTGACACTTTGTTTTTGTTATTTGGTAATTTAACTTTTAATTACTGTTAAAGTTAACGTAAGGATTAATTCCGGATGGAAACCAAACTAACGTAGAATCACTAAAACCGCTTCGCGACGTCTGGTTAACGGACGCTTCCCTCCGCTGGCGAAGAACGACAGCGCGGCTGCGGCTGAAAGCGCCGCCGCCGCTTCAACCGATGAAGCCGCCGAAGCGCTCGCCGTGACGGTGTTGGCGAGCGAGGAGGGCGAACCGTTGGTCGAGGCCTCCGAGGGGGCGGAGCCGACCAGCGGCGGGACGGAGGATGTTGCCACGGCGATGGCGGGAGGACGGGCGGATCCCGCCGGCGCCGAGGCGCAGGAGATCAGCACCAGCCTGATGGAGGCGGAGGTGAAGGAGGAGGTGAAGGAGGAAGTGAAGGAGGAGGTGAAGGAGGAGGTGAAGGAGGAAGTGAAGGAGGAGGTGAAGGAGGAAGTGAAGGAGGAGGTGAAGGAGGAGGTCAGCGCCACCACTCCAAAGGAGGAGGAGAAACCGGCTGTGAGTTGTAACTTGTGTGGGGATCTGTTCACCCGCACCTCACCGATGTTGTCATGGAAACACCCGCTGTCGTGTTTACGTTCATCGCCTTGACGATCAGCTTTTTTCACTGTGACGACGTCATCTTGATTTCCGTCATCAAACTCATCACCCTCTTCATCATCATCATCACCCTCTTCATCATCATCATCACCCTCTTCATCATCACCATCATCATCATCACCCTCTTCATCATCATCATCATCATCACCCTCTTCATCATCACCATCATCTCAATCATCTTCATCGTTATATTCTCTCTTCTCTTCATCATTGCTGTCATCATCATCTGCATCTTCATTGTCATTATTATCACCATCATCATCACCATCATCATCATCACCATCATCATCATCATCATCGTATTCGTATTCATCATCATCATCATCACCATCACCATCATCATCATCATCATCATCATTGCTACAAACCTTCCTCATCATTCATCCATTGTTTTGTTTTGTGTAATGATTGAAAGATTGTAATGTTTGATCATCGTCTGATTTCATCGTCTGATCATTAATTTATAGCTGAATACAAACAAATGTACAAATGCAAACACTGTGTTGTTGGTTTCAGTCCACAGTCAGTTCTCCCGGTGAAGCGGCGGTCCCAGAGCCGGACGTTATAGAGGTACAAGTCATATTATTATTATTATTATTATTATTATTATTATTATTACATTACATTATGTTAAGGAAGTTGAACAATCCTGTCTTGGATTTAGAGGTTATTTTGGGTAAAACAGTTTACTGTTACTGTGTGAATGTTCTGCTACTAAATACTGAATGATGGATATTATTGAATATTATTCAATCATTTAAAGTCCATTCAATTCACTTAATGGGAGCATCCAAACAAAGCAAATCAACTCAACTCAAATGTTTCAATCTTTATTGTTTAAAAGTAATTGTCAAATCCGATTACATTGCAATTACTACAATTACTACGTAGTGGCTGAGGACAATGGGGATCGAACCCAGAACCTTTTCAGCCCTACTGACTCTAACGCTGCGGTGTTCTGTCCCCAGATCCCCTCCGCCGCCGAGGACGACAAGATGACATCATCCAGCGAAACAGAGCCTCTGGTATAGTATATATATATATATATATATATATATATATATATATATATAATATATATATATATATATATATATATATATAATAATACTACCGGTAATAATAATACTCAGCGAAACAGAGCCTCTGGTATAGTGTATATACTGTGTATATATATATATATATATATATATATATATATATATATATATATATATATATATAATAATACTACCGGTAATAATAATACTAATAATAATACTCAGCGAAACAGAGCCTCTGGTAGTATATATATATATATATATATATATATATATATATATATATATATATATATATATATACTACCAGAGGCTCTGTTTCGCTGAGTATTATTATTAGTATTATTATTACCGGTAGTATATATATATATATATATATATATATATACACTATACCAGAGGCTCTGTTTCGCTGAGTATTATTATTACCGGTAGTATTATTATATATATATAATACTAATAATAATACTAATAATAATACTCAGTGAAACAGAGCCTCTGGTATAGTATATATATATATATACATACATATATATATATATATATATATATATATATATATATATATATATATATATATATATATATATATATATATATATATATATATATATATATATATATATATATATATATATAATACTAATAAACAATACTCAGTGAAACAGAGCCTCTGGTATAGTGTATATATATATATATAATAATACTAATAATAATACTCAGTGAAACAGAGCCTTTGGTATAGTATATATAATATATATATATATATATATATATACTACCGGTAATAATAATACTAATAATAATACTCAGCGAAACAGAGCCTCTGGTATAGTATATATAATAATACTAATACTATACTAATAATAATACTCTGTAGCAGTGGGCTCCCCAACACACTTGATATTTACCGAGTTACTAATTCACTGTCAGTATTTCTTTGTGGTGGGAAACGTATTATAATTATATTAATGTTGACGATAAGCCATACTTTTATAAAAGTAATGAATGTTGTTGTTGTGTGCAGGAATCTGCCCCAAAGCCCAGAAGAGCGGAGGCAGAGCCCCGCGGAGGACAGCAGCTCGGTGCGTACTCTCAGCTCTAACTGCTGCTATCTGGACAGTCACCACTGGGGGGCGCCAGAGCAAACAAACAAACATGTTTTCCAATAGTCAGCATATAATCAAGGTTGCTCTTTTGCTTCCATACATTTTAAAACCTGAAATACACTTTTTCCTTTTTTAAGTTTAAAAGGTACAAATGTGTTTAAATATGTCCGCTTGTGAGCTTAAGTTGAGAATCACATCCTCTAAATGCAAATGTCTGTGGATGTTGTTGTAGAAAACGATGCCCATTCCTTCTGTGGTGATCGAACCCGCGTCCAGCAACGAGGGAGACGACGACCGGGACGTGGACATCATCTCCCCCGTCGCCGCCATCAGCGACAACGGCGTCATGGCAACAGAAAGCCCAGGCATCCGGCGCCACTGGTGGTGCACCGGGCCCCCCCCGAAGGCTTCCTGTACAAGGTGAGCCAAACTCTGCAGAACCTTCTGGAACTCTGCAGAGCCTTCTGGAACTCTGCAGAGCCTTCTAGAACTCTGCAGAACCTTCTGGAACTCTGCAGAGCCTTCTGGAACTCTGCAGAGCCTTCTGGAACTCTGTAGAACCTTCTGGAACTCTGCAGAACCTTCTGGAACTCTGCAGAACATTCTAGAACTCTGCAGAACCTTCTGGAACTCTGCAGAGCCTTTTAGAACTCTGCAGAA
>JAOPHQ010005859.1:30000-52148 GCA_030340625.1 Merluccius polli | reverse complement strand
CGCGTTGCTGACCACGTTGGCGCCCGGCGCCAGGAGACCCCCCGGCAGCGAGTACTTGTCTTTCTTCAGCAGGGTCTTGGTCTTCCTGCGGGGACGGTATTTGTAATCCGGGTGCTCCTTCATGTGCATGGCGCGCAGCCGCTTGGCCTCGTCGATGAACGGCCTCTTCTCGGCGTCGGTCAAAAGTTTCCAATCGGCTCCGAGGCGCTTGCTGATCTCCGAGTTGTGCATCTTGGGGTTTTCCTGGGCCATCTTCCTCCGCTGGCCCCGGGACCAGACCATGAAGGCGTTCATGGGCCGCTTCACGCGGTCCTGGTCGTTGGCGCTGCTGTTCTTGGAGCCCGGCGCCGAGCCCGAGTTGGACTGCGGGAGCGGGGTCTTCAGCTCGGTTTCCATCATGTTATACATTTTTTCTTTTCTTTTTTTTGTTAAATCTTCACTCACGGGGGGCGCGTGTTTTTTTTTGTTTTGTTTTGTTTTTTTGTTAGAAAGTCAAAATCAAAAACAAAAAAAAGAAACACCACGTGATAAAGAGGTAGAGTGATATATATACATATATATATACTGACCAGTCTCGTAAAGGAAAAAAAAAAAAGATGTGGGCACCAGCAACGAAAAAAAAGTTTTGCGGTGCGAATCAAGTGAAACGAGTTGTTTCGCAGGTGCCTCTCTCTCTCTCTCTCTCGCTCTCTCTCTCTCTCTCTCTCTCTCTCTCTGTCTCTCTCTCTCTCTCTCTCTCCCTCTCTCTCTGCAGCTCTGTCCCCACGGCTCTCAAAACACAACTCTGCAAACTTGTGCGCCGGCCCGGTGTGTTAATAGCGGCCCGGCCATGTGATCCCGACTGACAGCATCACAATGAGCTGCCTGCAGCCAATCACAGCGCAGCTCCCCGTAGCCGCCGTCTAACCAATTGAGTTGGACAGCGCGCGCTCTCCCTCGCTCTCTCTCTCTCTCTCGCTCTCGCTCTCTCTCTCTCTCTGTCTCGCTCTCTCTCTCCCTCTCTCTGTGTTTTGGTTAAAGTAGTAGGCCTAGGCTATAGATAGGAGGGAAGTCTGAACTTTTAATAGGCCAGATATACATTTCTTGAATCTAACTCATTTAAATAACGAAATGAGGATGTGGGTTTTTTTTCTTTCTGCACACCACGAGAACGGATTTCAGATGTTTGGGCAATAAATTAAACCGAGATGAAGGAGAGTTGTGATTTTTTTTAACTAATCGGAGTAGCCTATACTACATGAATTAAATCTCATTCAGATTAAATGGCTAATCATTGGGGTGAACATGGATAAGTCAGTGAGTGAGCACACGGAATTCATAATAGGCCTATATGCCTAAGTGACGAGTAGCCTATGAGCAAACCAAGCCACAAACTACAACTAGGCTAAGACCTACAGCTGATAGGTCTTATAGTCTTTTACTCTGGAAGAACTCAGATTTTTTAGGCTACACGTGCAAATAAAAATATATGAAGTTATAATAAGTCAAGACAAAAACATTATGAATTTACAGAAACAACAAATAGGCTACATATTGTTTTCCTACTCTGTATATTTAATATTAGTATTATTCAAATGATTAATGTTGTTGTTGTTATTTATATTGTTGTTATTAGGCCTACCTGTAGCATGTTGTATGTATTTTGAGATAAGGGTAATATTTTCATTTCATTTCATTCTATAGGCCTTTATTCCTGTTCCTTAGGGCGAAGCAAAATCGCCTGATAGGCCTAATAATATTTCAAGAATAATTCAAAAGGTCAATCATTTCGAAATATCTCAATATCCAATTAAATACCTTATCTATTAACCCATTTTAAATTATAATGTATGACTCGAATGTGGTACAATAACAATGATAAACTCAATACAACGTATTAATATCCTAATATAATGTTATTCATGATAGGCAGGGGCACGGCACGTTTATTTAGGCTATATAGCACCCTTCAAACACCATGGCCATTCATACTGCTTTACAGGCAGGAATAACATTTTAAAACACATTTAAAGGGCAATCACTTCAAGACAATAGAAGACAATGTATACTTCTGTTTGGGCTTATATTGTCCACTAAGGACTCCGCGTGTCTAAAAGCTCCCATGAGGACTGGGGAGTTGAGCTGTGGGGCCAAGGGCCGCTGGGCCCCTGGGCTGCGGCTCTGAGAACTATAATACATGGACGACCTCTTGTGGAGGCGGACGGCTCTTCGTCCACGAGTCACAGCCACGGGATATTTTCCAAGGCCTTTCTGTCGTGTTTTTACTAACCCCTTTTATTTAGTTGTTGTTTTTTTGTAACACCTAGTTGTCGGCTACTGTCCGCTATTTTGTTTCTCTCCGCGGTAGCCTAATGGTTATTTAAAATGATTTACCCCAAATGGCTCCTCTATTTGCATGCGAGACTTTACTTACAAACGACCCGAAACGCGCGACTCGTTTTGCATGTTGAACCCCATCACAGTGGCTCCGCGGACCGCGTTCACACCTGCTAATGAGCGCAGAGGCAACACATGCGCCGCCATGCAGACTGTTAGGCCTTACATGGCCCACTCGTGTTAAACATGTATTAAACATGTATTAAACATTAAACATGCGTTAAACGGGATTTCAACTAACTGGACATAAGCCACGTGGATTCCACTTTCCATTTAGACTAGTGACAGCATGGCACCCTACGTGAACTAATAGGCCTAACGTAAACTATGAGGCCCCATGTAGGCTATATAGCCTAAAGGAAAACTAAAACAATAGGCCTAATTCTGGTCGAAATTATAGGCTATAGGCCTAATATAGACATAGGCTGGCATCGTCAAAAGAAGCGTTCAAATAGCGTTAAAATAAATAAATAAATAAAGACCATGGACAAGAATATAGGCCTAAAAAGAGGGTACAAATATCGTTTTACCCTGCAGTCTTAAAAAACGTGTCTTTAGTTAATCGTTGAACAAAAGGAGACATCACTTCATGTATTTAATTTCCATGTTCAACGGGGCGTTCCGGTTGCAACGCGCTGCAAACTAACGTCCAATTAGTGCTCGTCTTAATTGTCAGAAACCTGCTATTTGTTTATCAGGGCAGATGTAAATACTGATCCGCTAGTAATCTGCTTATGGGAAATGCCCAGTAGCGGGTAAAGGAAGACTGAGAAACCCGTGGTTGGGTTACAATAAGGGGCTATGTGCGGCTAATTTCCTAATTAAGGAACGGGGGGACCACCAGCAAAGAAGACTGCGTGGCCCCAGACCCGTGGCCCCAGGGGCTCCTGGGACCCACTGGCACGCTGACAACATTGTTTAGTAAGGCCATCAGGTGGTTTAGGATATTTTAAACGTAGCCCTGGTATAATGACGTATTTGTGTTCATTCATCAAAACAATTTATAAATTAATAATTGCGCTTGGTCATGTATTTCACTATATCCGATATGGAATAATACAAAAAAAAGTTTTATTTCAAGAATAGCCTACCGGTATATAGCTTTCTTCCTGTAGTGCTGTCGATTATGCAAATGCAAACGTTAAAAATATATCATGGACCATATAAAAACGAACGATGATTAAACATGGAAACTAATAGCCTAATAAAAATAACATAGGTCTATGCCAGCCCAAATAACATCATATAATATGGCTGGGGCGTCATTTCCTCTAAGATATTTGCGAGGAGATTTAAGGGAATTAAAACCCATTCTACTTGACTAATTGACACACAAAAAAACGCAGTAATCCCACTTTAGAAAGCAGCGCAGTTAATCTGCCCGCTGTCCGTGCGTGCGGCTCGGTGTGAATGGAGGAGCTTTGGTCCGAGAATCTGACACACAATGAAAAAAAAAATACTAAACTAAGACGCATAATCTGTTATTCAAAAAAGAATAGTGTATAGCCTATGGCCTAAATAGTTTTTAAAGGCCTATGAAAATCGACGATATGTGATTTGTTAGGATTACTGAACGACTACTGAGCGACAATATTTGTTGGTCCGGGGATCAGCACTAATAAAGAATCAATAAATCAATCGTGGCTCAAGACCGGGCGTTACATTATCGCATGATGTCCGTTTAAACCTCGCGACCTCTATAGGCTATCAATAACTTTTTTTTTGTTTCAGCTCACTGACTGCGGGCAAGCCCCTTTGAGAAACAGTAATTAACAAAGAATAGCTTTTCAATTACGACCACAAGAGAAACTGTCTCATTAAGATTCGCATGCTTTTTTTCCCGCACCAGGAATGCAAATGAAGATGCAATTTACGCACGGTCTGCTGTTCCTATTGTGTCCGCGTGAATGGCTGCGCATCGTCCCCCAGTTCAACACAGGTACAAAAAAAAATATTCACGGGTCATTAAAAAACAAAACAAAACAAAAAACCCGTGCTATTACAACCACTGTAGGCCTTCATAACAAAGTAGTGTCCTTGATGTTAATGCTGACTTATTCCGACCATAACCGTTTAGAATTGGATAATTTCATATATGTGTATTTGATTTGAATTGTTTTACCGGTATCAGCAAAACCCAGCCTATGTATTTTTTTGGCCTTTCGACTTGGGTTTGCAACATGAGTCAGGATTTCAAGCTCTTCCAAGATAAACAGATTTTTTTTAAACCATTAGCCAATCTGCCAAAATATGATATTATTGAATTGCTGAATGCATGGATGCAACCATGATGAATCCTCTCTTCTGCTGTTTGGGAGAATTCACTCAATACATCGATGCAGAGCAACAGGTACGAAGGACGTAGGATTGAACTGATCACAGAACAAGACACGTTTTTATATTGAATGCATTGCATTAGTTTGTTGGTCATGTTAAAGCCTCTCTATTTTTGTATCCTTGTCGTGTCATGTCATCCACTACCATGTCTCTGAGACTGACTTGAGAGTTGAAGGATATTTCTTCCAGATTTTTCAACTCACCACTTGTTGGATGAGACACAGTGAAGACCTCCTCCTCTTCCTCCTCCCCCTCCTCCTCCTCCTCCACCTCCTCCTCCTCCCATGGAGCATTCAGCAGTGCTGAGAGACGCTTAATCCACTCAAGTGGTGAAGGTACAGTCACCCAAACCTTGAAAAATAAGAATAGAGAAGAAGGTCAGTGAACAAACACACACACACTCAAATGGTCTCTTATTTGTCTCTTCACGGTTTTATATGGAGCGAGCTGTAGGTCTGCACAGAGAAAGTACAACACCAATGGAGAGTATTGCATTCTTGCCGTAACTCTCAATAGAGCTTATAAAGTAGTTTTGAGCGTGAGAATCGGAATCAACTTTTGTTGTCATCGCACAAGTACAACCAAATGAGATCTCTGCATTGAACCATCACTAGCAACGCTAGCAGCAGTGGTGCCGCCACAGTGCAGCGCCGGGGACCGAGTCTACTGCCTAGTGCGTTGCGCTCAAGGACACCGGCAGGAGTAACCTAACATGTATTGTGTGTGTATGTGTGTGTGTGTGTCATAGCAACAGCAGCAGCAGCAGCAGTAGAGTACAGCGGTATAGCTGTAAGAACAATGCTGTTTTTCTCCAGTAGCTGGCAGCTAGGAATGCCTTAAACCATCCAACCGCTTGTGTTTTTTCTCTTTTCCCGGCAACAGGCCGAGCATGTCCTTCCTCATTATGTTGGTGTGTGCGAGGGACCAGGCCGCTGACACAGAGCGCGGGTGTAATCTCTTCAACCCACCACTGTCAGGGGCAGACAAGGCGTGACCACCCAACGCTCGCTTCTCCATCTCACTTAACGGAAAGGAAGTGTGTGTGTGTGTGTGTGTGTGTGGGGGGGGGGGTATAGTTAGGGACCCCTAGAAGATGCTCCCTCTAGGTTATGGCGGCTGGTAATCACTAATGGGGTGATATTGTAAATACTTTTTTTTTTTATTATATCGCACACCCCACATATTGCCTACTTAATACATAAGTATGTGCACACATGACCGATTTAGCTGTTACAGGGCCACTCAAGTGAAGCAGTATTAGGTAAAATGATACTCTGTGATTCTCTTTGTATTGCACATGCGTTTCTCTCTGGGAATATTGGCCAATGAACCTAAAGGCTAATGAAAATGATATTGCAGCTAAGGACACCAGTGGAAGTGTTTTTTTCAAATGAATATACACTGATTTTTAGCTTAACGGACTCATTCTTTACACAATTATTCCCCACGTTGGCTTAGCTTCTGGGCTAACATTCATAATAACACATTTGGTATATGATGCATTAAATGGGAAAAATAAAATACTAAATTACGTTAAATGAAACGGCCGTGGCCATTAAAAGCTAATTTCATTTCAGTTTTAATTAAGCAGAAAATTTCAATAAATGTGGCTATGCTTCTGAGTCACTGAGTTTGGTAGGATTAAGCATTTCATTGTTCCACAATGAGAGAATGAGAGAGAGAGAGAGAGAGAGAGAGAGAGAGAGAGAGAGAGAGAGAGAGTAACACAATCACTGTGTGTTTGCTTGGGAACAAAGTCTGCAGGCTGAACTTCCTCAACAACACCCCCTGCTTAGACCACAGAAACTCAATCTTTATAAAATGCAATCTTTATATAATAATAATAATAACAGTAATAATAACATTATTATTATTAGTACTATTATGATTATGATTATTATGATTATATTATTGTTATTAGTATTATTATTATATTATGACCCCGAGCTCTGAGTGATTTTAAATTCAGTGGCAGACCAATAGTTTGTATAAGTTTGTTGGTATAGGGATAGCTAGTCATCAGACACCTAATGTGTTTTTTATGCAACGTTTGTCAAAAGAGAAAAAACTGAAGGTGTTAAAGACTATTACCGCAGTATTAGTTATACACACTCTCAGCAAGAAAATGCCTTGCTGTTGGAGAAACACCTGTGACTGTTAATTACATTATCACCCATCTGATTGTTTTAAAATACTGTTATTGCCTGCTGGGCTAATTACAGAGCTCATTATTTCCCATGTATCTTTTGAATCATTGCCATGTTCTACAGTTTGCAAAAAACAATGGAAACTTTCATCTTTTTTTGTTTGGAAGAAAGTGCTGAATTGTGGGTTTTTATGCTTTGCAGCGTGCCCTGGCAAGCAGCACGCTTTTGTTTTAGCCATAATTGAGATCCACCTAATCTAGACCCTTTTTATAGAAAAAAAAAAAACCTAAACAGTCACTTTGTCAAGCCCTCATTACCTAAAGATAATATTGTGAGAATGCGCAATTAATTTGCTGAGTGTAGCTTTAATTAATTAAATACACCCAATTTTGTAATATGATTAATGCCAGAGTTATTATCTGTATCCTCCCCTCAGATGAATATGTAATAGGAGGTTGTACATTAATTGCAAAAAAAAATTGGGGTTTTTGAGGCACCCACAGCCAAGTGAGGTAATTACCAAGGATAATTTATTAAATTTTCAAAAAATAAGAAACAAACAAGTTTAAATTGATATATTAATCATGCGTGCCATTACACATAATCTTGCACAGGATTTGTGGTGGCGGTGGTGGCGGTAGGGGGCGGGCGGATGACAAATCTTGTTGTGTGCCAAGCACTCGATAAAAGGAGATAGTGGTCATAAATTTAGTAGGCTACCCTAGTCAAGGTCTCATTAAAACAGGCGTAATTTAATTAAGAGTTAGCCATCGCCCTCTAAATGTATTAATTACCTTGAGCGTGACGAGATGAGTGCGGCGATTACCGACACCACTGCTGGTTCAATTCCAGCCATGGCTGTGGGCGCAGCGCAAGGCGGAGACAGAGTACAGCGGGGGTTTGTGTTGACAAGATAATGGATTGGCTGTTGGGAAAGGAGTTTGGTCACCTTGCCCGCAGTAAAAGGGTTGAGCTCACAGAGAGGTGAGACCGAGGACTGCCCTGCTCCATTAGAGCTGCTACCATGTCAAGTCTCTGTTTACAGGGAGCACATCCAATATTACCACCCCTGCCCTTTCACATAAACACACACACACGCATGTCCACATGCACACACGTGTACATGTATGCCAGCACACACACATACACACACACACACACATGCATGTTGGCCCACACATGTACACACAGACACACAGATACACACATGCATGTGTACTGTGCACGCACACAAACAAACACTCACACCAAACAAAGTTTGGGTTTCAGTCTTCAGGTACTTGAACAAAATAAATATATTGGTATAAAGATGTGAGTGGAAATGTAACAAGGATATTTTGATATTCACAAAAAAAATGTAAGTCATATATTGTGTGCAAATTGGGGAAATTCAGAATTTACGGTTATAATTGCATACATGACAGCAGATAACTACTGCAATCATGTCAAATTCTAGATGCCTTCAGCATAAAATATCAGAAATTGTATTATTGATTGCAATGAAAATATATATTTGCCATTTTTTGTCTTGATATGAAACATTCATATTTTATATTCTCAGATTTTAAGTGGAGAACAGTCAAATATCACACTTCTACACAACTATTACACACTTACTTTAATACAGCTTACTTTAATATTCTTGCTAATCTTGTTGAAGGTCTCCTAATTGTGGATATAGAACTGACTCCTCATTAATAATCTAAAGATTGTCAATCCTCACACTACTGTATGCACAAAGAACAACACACATATACACACACACACACACACACACACACACACACACACACACACACACACACACACACACACACACACACACACACACACACACACACACACACACACACACACACACACAGGGAGAGTGCCAGAGGGACACCTCAATGCCTGGTAGAATGATGTGTCAATGGCAGATACAACATGTTGCCGCTGCACTGGAGCCATGTCTCCAAGCCCTACTCCTCTCCTCCCTGACAGAAGGACAAAGAGATGAATCTATGACTCTCTGGAGGCCGGCTCTCGCTCCTGCTTTCATCTTTTACGCTTTCAATCCCTCTCTCTCCCTCTCGCTCGCATAGACAAACCCCCACCCGCAAACATTGACGTATGTGCTTAGACAAACACACGCGTGGCACTCAGCCTTGGCCCACTGTGGCCTTGGATGCACATATCCAATAGTGACACCGTTTTAGCAAATGCATAGCTGATTACAGGCAAATAGACAAGCATATATCATATGATACATATGAACGAATATATCATGGGCTGCTATTTTTTTTATAAATATGTGCTTGGACATGACTATTTTATAATTTTGTCATTGTAATATTTCACATGGAGTTACCATAAAAAATGCCTCTACTGCATATTATGTTATTTTCTAATAAATCTAATTCACATAGGATAACATCATATTCTAGAGAAATTTCATTTGCATGTAAAACTACGATAGAATACACAAGTTAACCAACAGCCACTGTAGAATACATTGAGAGTAGGCTTATCTCATTTAGCACTGAATTATCTCAAATTATTTGTAATACTATATGTATGCAGACAGACACAGCCACGCGCACACACATACACACCCACCCACACACATCCACGCACGCACACACACACACCCACCCACATATCCACACACACACACACACACACACACACACACACACACACACACAGAAATACAAGAAGCCCCAAACTCCAACACCACTCCCCCCCACCCTCCCTCTGCCCTCCTCCTGATCCACAAGCTTCCCTCCAGACACTCACCCTGTTCTGACCGCTGCTCCCCCTCTCTGTCAGTCAGTCAGTCCCACCAGCACTGGGCCCAGGAGAGTAGAGGGCCCCTAAAAACCAAAAACTAGTCAGGCCGGGACATGGCAATGAACATCCAGAGCCCCAGAGTTTACAGCCACACAGACCCACGAGCGCTATCGCCATTTAGACACACACTAGCACCAGGGCAGCCCGGCAGAGGACTAAAAAAGGAGCGGCAGGGAGAGAGAGGAAGAGAGCCAGTGTGGGCTCCAGCGTGGTAGTGCACACTGCAGCCGAGTGCTCCCTGTACTGGCACCCATCTCATTCAACCAAGATTGCTTCATACAAAAGTTGACAATGCACCAGTGAAAGGCATTGTTGATATTCAACATTTTTTAAATAGCTCAACAGAATAGACAACATGGCAGTCTGCAAAACTTGGCAAGGCGGACTGACCCGGAGCTTCCCCCCCCCCCACCCCCACCCCCCATTTGAAAGAGCTGGGACGAGCGAGGCGAGAGAGAGTAGAGGAGAGAGTGAGAGAGAGGGAGAGAGAGACGGCGGGTGAAAGGGAGAGCTGGTGTGAAAGAGCTCAAAAAACAAAACATCTCCAATCCCGGGAGAATGGATCACAATGGCGTTCTGTGTGGCAGGAAGAGGACAATCACCTCGCACGGTCACAAGCGTATCTGCGTTACCAAGAAAAAAAGTATAACAATGAAATCAGAGCCATGTTTTGTTTTTTTCACGTAAAAGCGGATTGAGTATTTCAAACCGAAAAAAACATTCGCCAACCAACATCTAGAAAATTCTCTGTCATACATCTATCTCTACAAAGGGCTTTAGTATATACGGATATTGAAGCAGGTTCTCTAGTTGGTCACAGTATTTCATGTTTATTATTATTATTTTACTGCCTCTGTTAATTTCATGCAAATAGACACCAATTTGACTACTGCTGCTCAGATAATGGGGATACAACCAGATGCAACGTGACAGTTGATGGTGTTTTGTTACCGCCTTTGTCACCGTGACAACCGCACAGATTGATATGGGCATTTAAGAAGCCTTTAATTCTTATCAGGCCGGGAAAAAACACTAAACAGACTGTTGCTCGCACATGTGTGTGTGTGTGTGTGTGGATGAGTGCATGTGTGTGTCTATAAGTGTCACATTATGATGATCTATGCCGTGCGCATCTTATCCCTCATAACCTTGCATGCACTGAATGTGCGGTAGCCCTGCAGCAGGAAGCGGTGTAGGGTTTCATGCATGCTTGTGTGACTTGTGAGTGGAGAGAAGAGTAGTGCCCGTCAGGCCTCTGTGATTAATGTGCACTGAATCACTGAATCCCCCCCTGGAGGAACCAGTACCTGAAACCACCCACAGCCAGAGCCCAGTGACGACCCATCTACACATTCACAACCTGGGGGGGGGGGGGGGGGGGGGGGGGCACTTCACAGCTTCAACACTGAAGACGCTGCCAGGTTGTAAACTTCCACAGCTTCTCCACACATCACCATATTATATAATATATGTGGTATTATATGAAGGACAGAGTCATGAACAATATCGACTGTATGGTGAAAGAAATAGTGTGTGTGTGTGTGTGTGTGAGAGAGTTAGACTGTGTGCATATGTGTGCATGTGTGTGCATGGGATTCAAGAGGACATGGGACCTGCCTGGCCCATTGCCCCAGGTAGTGGAGTTCAAGCAGCATAATTACATTGATCAGGTAGAAATTACAGCTCTGAGAGAGGAGCTCAGGTCCATATCACCCCATAGGTGTGGCTGGGCTTGGCTGTGGGACAGAAAGACAGAGGAAGAAATGGGAGAGCGAGAGAGAGGGAGGGAGAGGTGGGTGGGGGGGGGGGGGGGGGGGGGGGCGAGAAAGTGGGGGTGGGAGAAAGTAGGGGTGAGAGAGAGAGAGAAAAAGGGAATGAGAGAAAAGGGAATGAAAGAGCAAGCGGGAGAGAATGAGGGAAAGAAAAAGAGAGATAACGAGAGAGAGTGAGAGAGAGAGAGAGAACGAGAGAGAAAAAGGGAGAGATCTCAAAGAGACGAAGCAAAAATAACCCAGAGCGTCTGAGTCCAGGAACCCGTGGCGTCAGTCCTGGAAGCCCACGTCAGCGCCACCCATCACATGCTATTAGCGGGCCATCAAAGTGCTAATTTTACTCTGACATTACGCCTCCTCCCCGCCCTCTCCTACTGGGCAGAGCGCTGTATCCTGGTGGGAAAAAGACACCCAATCCCCCCCCCCAAACACCCCTTTTAGGCCAAATTGGCAAATGACAGTTCTCCGCCTCTCCGGTTTCGGGAAGTGAAAGGTACCAAATTTCACAGTCCATCTGAGCTCCTTGGAGAGGGAGTGTGTGTGTGTGTTTTTTTTGTTTTTTTTGTTTGTGTGTGTGTGTGTGTGTGTGTGTGTGTGTGTGTGTGTGTGTGTTTGTTTGTGTGTGTGTGTGTGTGTGTGTGTGTATGGCGGTGGTAGAGAAGGAAGGATGAAGGCCAGGATCAGTGGGGGCCATGGGGGGGGGGGGGGCAGGCTCGGTTAACAGCCTTCTACCTGGTGGAGACGGTGGTGGACAGGTACACAGAGAAAGGAGAACGCCTACTCAAAAGGAGTGAATCAAAGGAGACCTTCTCCCTGACCAGCGAGTAGAGTTGACCCCTTCCTCCTCCTCCTCCTCCTCCTCCTCCTCCTCCTCCTCCTCCTCCTCCTCCTCCTCCTCCTCCTCCTCTAACTATACTCATCAGCTCAGAGCTGGGACTGGCTCTGAGCCAGAGGGGAATAGCTTGTGGAGGTCAACACTAGCAGCGGTGGGGCAGCAAGCCAAGCACAGAGGCAGCAAGGCTCCGGGCGCGTGTTGACCCTGTACTGTAACTACCGCCTTTTACACATTTCTTCTCTCCTTACAAGAGTTGGGCTGCAGCTAACAAGTATTTTCATAGTCGATCAATCTAACGATATTTTTTTAGATTAATGGATTAATCATTTTGGTCTAGAAAATGTCATAAATAACAAATGCCATCACACATTACCAGAGTCCAAAGCGATGTCTGAAATGTGCTTGTTTTATCTGACAAGCAGCCAAGAAAAACTAAAGTATTCATTTTATAATGATACATGAACCAAACATATTAATTTCTGAAGCATCAAGCAGCAAGTGTTTGGTATTTGTACTTGATAAATGACCTAAACAATTAATCGATTATACAAAATTGATTTGATTAAACTTCTGTCGATCAACTAATCGATTAATCGACTCATTGCAGCTATACAAGAGTGTTAATCTAAATACCGTACTGCAAATACAGCAGTATTTGCAGTACGGTATTTTGTAAGGGTGTGCATCTGTCTTTTCAAGCACGATTCGATGTGCGCATCTCGATACATGGGCTCCGATACAATACAGCAACGATACATTTTAGTTTGAAACGATTCGGTGCGATTCGTTTTGAAAATGTATGCGAGTCGATTCGATATAGTTCAATGCAATTCGATAAACTTATATGTGTTAGATTTAGGGAGGCAGAATACCAAGGTGAGTACCAAGCACTCACCTATAGGTACTTGCCGATACCTTGTACTGATAAGAGAACTTCAATAATAAATGCAATTTTCAGTTACCACAATTATAGTAAGAGTGCTTTTGAATAAGAAATTAGAAAGAAAAATAAATTAAATCCAAAAATCAAAAATAGCACTTAACATGTGCTGGTACAGTTGCCAAGTAAGTGTACTGACTGATAAAAACTTAAGCCACAAAATAAAATTACATAAATTAACTCAAGAGCATTAAACTTAAACCGATGGAAATTCTATTTCCATAATAAACAAGTTCAGAGCTCACAATGTAATTCTGCATTATTTTTGCGCCGCTGACAAACCGGACCGCTTTCCGTTTCCTCAGAGCCTAGCAACCACAAATAACACAAGACGCGTATTACCGGTAGTTTGGAAATCTCAAAATAAATGATTAACACTTTGGAAATAAGAAAGAAAGAAGCATGTTCACTGAGGAGGTAAGGTGAAATTGGCATCATTTTATTTGGGAACAGGCAAAAGCTTTTATAAAAATGTGCATTGCATAGTAATACCATAGTTTGAGTATTTCTTTGCACAAACGGCAGCAGGGGTTGGCGTTGAGGTGGAGGGGGGAGTAGAAGAAAACATTAGGAGGAAAACCATGAGTTTATTCATTCATTTAGTCTATAATGGAAAAATGAAAGCAGATACAAATTATTTAGTATGAGTTGAGAAAAGCGAACTGGGTTGGTAGTCTGACTGGATTGCCTGGTGAGTCGCGACATGAGGTTTATTCAGGTAGTTTACTCAATGCAAAAACGTAGCGCACGCAGATATAAGTAGTGTCATCAGATTGGCTTTATTTTGGTTGTTCCACTGTCTGCCATTTCTATAGCAGCTATTGATAGCTAATGGGGATAGCTACCGATAGCTACCAGGTAAACAAAAGCGTTATTCCTCCTGGTTTGGTTGCACATGCAATGGATGATGCGTTTTCGTTGTGCCGTAAAGTGAGCCTTCATTTTTCCCCGGGAGATTGTACCCGGTGGCAGACAGAGCTGCATAGTGAAAGGCTTATAGGGAAGCTAAGGGAACCAATCTAAACGCTGATGGTGTCATTATACTGTAGCCATTACACTGTGCAATCAACATTTACTTTATATTGATACGTTAAAGCAAAAAAGTTGTCTACAGGACCTTCAACAGCGATACCGGCCGTACAGAAGCGAACATGGTACCTTGTGCTGTCCAGACGCAGCACGATGGATATGTGAGAAGATAGGCACTGTTTCGATACGTTAAAGACAAGTCAAGTTGTGAACTATGCCTAACATGGTCGACTGCATGATACATTCTTGAAAATGGGTATGTTTCAGAGCTAGCTTTTTAGTATTTTATACTGTGACAAAACGCGGAAGTTCTGGGCTCAGCGCAGATGATTTGTAGATTAGTTGCTGCGTCGCAGTTGACCAGTTGGTTACTAAACAGCCATGAGATGCTTTTTGTAAGGTAAATTTGATTTAGGAAGAGAAGCTAGAAAAATGCACTAATTAATGGGCATATGGTTTGGTTGGGGTCCCGATGCATTCGCATCTAAACATTAAAATTGGGGACCGATGCACATCGGTGAATTGTTACACCCCTAGTATTTTCTATACCATGGCTCTGGAAGAAACCCAAACATCAAATGTGTTGCATATTGGCCAAAAAAGAAGCCAGATGCTGAACTTTAAATGAAAAAAATACTGGACTTCATATCCCAGTAATGCTCCATGTTTCGTAAATGACCAACCTGGCAGGCATATGTATGTCAACCATATTCAATACAGGCACACAGAGACACACGCGCATGCATGCTGCACCCACAAAAGAAGTTCTCTCCCCTCCCCACGTTCTGCCGCGACACATGAGGAGCAGAGGAAGACACAGAACATATTGTGATGGACACTGAGGCCGGCGCCCAGGCTGAATGCTACTCTTACTGCTAATTAAGTGCTAATGGCAGTTCCCCCTGCGGAGAATTCTAATTAATGCTCCATTCTCCTGCGTGCCGAGCGTGTACTCCAACACGGCCCTAATGAGGGGAGGCAGGTACCTCCTCTCTCCCCCAGCTGGGGTAATGGGACCGCCACACTGGGCTCTGAGAGGGAGTGGGGGAGGGAGGGAGGGTGGGGGGGGGGGGGGGGGAGCAAGGAGGCTGCTTCCTGTTCACTAAGCTGAGCAGACCCCCAAAACCTCACCCACCACCACCACCACCGTCACCCCACTTTCCTTCCTAATACAAGCCCCCTCAGAACACACACAATGAACTGTAGTGGTAATGAAGGTTTTTTTGGGGGGGGCCAGCAACTCAGATACTAAGGCCAGCTTAAGGCATTGTCAATGGATAACCGCACCATTAATGTTAATAGTGTATCTGTATTGGTTTGAATTAAATAACCTACAAATTGTCATCCACATATTCCTTCACACCTGAATTGCATGAATGCATCTGCTTTAAAATATAAATATATTTGTAAATATTAAATGTATCATTGAATAAAATATATTGTTATACATTATTATTATCATTAGTATACTTCAATCAATATTACTATTCAGACATAACAGCCAAATAAACAAAATACATTGAAAACAACTTCCTGAAGTTCCACTTCAAGTCTATTTCAAGTATATTTCTCCTGTGTAATTACCCGCA
This sequence comes from Merluccius polli, assembly GCA_030340625.1. Lineage (NCBI taxonomy): Eukaryota > Metazoa > Chordata > Actinopteri > Gadiformes > Merlucciidae > Merluccius > Merluccius polli. The sequence goes on along the minus strand of JAOPHQ010005859.1, from coordinate 36,291 downwards.
GAATTACTGCGCCTGTGGAAAGTGCTGATGTTTGTTGTAAAATAACTTTAGTTTGATATAGTTTCGGGGGCTCACTGAGAGAATAAATAAATACATAACCTGTTTGGAGGCAGGCAGCCTGAGAATCAGATTCAAAGTGGCTAAGAATGGACCCGTGTGCCTGTGTGTGTGTGTGTGTGTGTGCCTGTTTTGCGTGTGTGTGTGTGTCTGTGTGCGCGTGTAAACACAGATTGAGAAAGGTATTGGAATTACCTGTGTGAGATAATGGCAGTGCATTAGATTAACTTTCCGTCCTTAAATGCAACACATTTAGGCAATCTTGTCCCCTAAAAACATGTCAACGTGTGAAAGGCTTCCCTCTCGCTATCTGGAGTCTCTGGTCCCCCACACTGATGCAGCTGGCAAGTCACCACGGCCGACTGTCAAAACGCAGCGCCAGATCTAGTTATAAAATAATTGAATTTTCATATCAGAGGGGACCAGAGTCCTAGCAGACAAAAGGACTGCTGAGTCCTCTCTGATACTGGCTCAGGCCCTTTGCCACGCGCATGAAATCAGTATGTTAATGTTCCGGCGTTTTCCTTTTTTAAGGGCACTTGTGCTCTCCTCCTCGCAATGTACTACCGATGCGGTTTAAAAAAAAATAAAAAATGCAACTATTGATAAGTAGGCAGGCAGGCAGCAAACCCCCCCCCCCCCCCCCCCCTCTCTCTCTCTCTCACCCGACCCCTACTTCCCACCCAGCACGCTCCTCAAACCCCCCCCCCCCCCCCCCCTGCACCTCAACCCCTGCCTCCCCCCCCACACACACACACACACACACAAACCTCAGCCCAGCGAGGCTCTAGACATCCCCGCGTCGGTCCCCATCCTCCACCACCACACCGCCATTATTAAAATTGTAATTTATTTTTCTAAATCAGAATGACAGCTTGCTTTCTTTTCTGTGCGGCCGGCGGTGAATCACCAAGCTTTAATTACTTTCGTAACTTCGCTGACCCTCTCTGAGCGCACGCCGCGCCGCCGAGGGGAAAAATGGGCTCCTTTAACAAAAGGCCCCCTCCACAACCACGGCCGCAGCCTCGCCTCATTCAAAACATGTAGAAATTTATCAAACTCTGGATTTCTTTATAAAATTTTGTTAACATTTCACCTCCTATCTTCTCCACACAACCCAAAAAAAAAAAACACCCCGTGTCCTAATCTCCTGGCCCACTTCCTGAAGAAACTCAATTCACAGGACAACTAAACAACCTTATTTTAACTCTGTGTTTGTGCGCTTGCATGTGTGTGTGCCTGCGTGCGTGTGTGAGTGTGTGTGTATAGATGTGTGTGTGCATAGATGTGTCAGTGTGTGTGTGTGTGTGTGTGTGTGTTCATAGATGTGTGTCAGTGTGTGTGTGTGTGTGTGTGTGTGTGTGTGTGTGTGTGTGTGTGTGTGTGTGTGTGCGTGTGCATAGATGTGTGTGTGTGTGGGTGTATTTGCATTAAGCTAACAATGACCCTCTGTGGGTCACAACAGCCAGAGGTCACTCTATTGTCACCCACCACCACCACCACCACCACCACCACTCCTCATCTCCCCCACCACAACCCCATCCCCTACCCACCTCAACCCCCTCCACATCCAGGCCATGGCCCCAGCAGCAGGAAGACAGAGGGCCGCGGCGCTGGAAAACACAAAATCAAGGGGAGAATAACACCCGCATTTGATCACTTCACACAACTCCCGTGGCTTACGGGGTCCGGGGGGCAAGCCCCACAGCCTCCCTGGGTCCCGCCACCTATCACCAGCACTGACTGCCATTCAACCACCGCATGGAAGTTAACAATCGCCCAAAAAGGACACGCAATCCGAAGCTAAAGCATCACTTGATAGCGGTTTGCGGCGGTGACTTCTTTAAAAGGGGACACGGGAAAGAAGCGTTGACCGATTTTGAAGCTTCTTCACCCCCCCCCCCCCCCCCACACACACTTTCTTTTTTTTTTTTTAACAGAGCTCAGATACACGTCGTCTTCTTTGCCAGCAAAACCTCATGTTGGCTCAGGTTATTACCGCTGTCTGTCTTATGAAAGTAGCTAATATGGTGTAATCCCCTGCTATCGCTCTCACCTTCCCACTGGCACGTCTGCGGTCGGGGGGCTGTGTGGCTATAGCGTGAACCAGGCGCACAGCGTACCAGGGTTGGTCTTTTCTTGACTGCCTGATAATTGAATGAGCGATTATCCCTCCCATTAATAGACAATGATACAAAAAGCACTGCCATATGTACGGAATATTAATGAGTGGCTGCAGAGGCCCAGATAAGAGGAGCCACACGCCGTTGCTGTAATAGGGGTTAAAACAATTTGCCAGGAGTGCCATAAACCCAGCTCGCAATCACCCACCTCACCCCACCACCACCACCCCACCACCACCACCACCACCATCTACCCCCCGCCTTGTCTCCCGGTCTTCAGCTATGCTAATCCACAGCAGTCCTCTCACTAACTAGGCTACCTCCATCACCGCCACACACCCCCCCCCCCCCACCCATGGCCTGGATCGGTGCCGGTCTCTGACCTCGTCGGCGACATGGCCAAAGCCAATAGAACACACGCAAGGTCACCTGCTGCAGGCGGCTCGCCTTTAGCCTCACTATTCATGCGATCGGGGGGCGAAAGTGTTTTTTTATATAGGCCTATATTATTGGTGTATTTTGCTGTGGTTCACCATGTGTCTCACACACTAATGTTTTGTTATATAATAATTTCATGATTGAATGCCAGCCAAAGTCAAGATGGTTAAAACATCAGCGCTTAGGGCCACAAGCACCCATCCCACCTGACAATCACCTATCCCACTTGACCATCAGGCACCGTTGGTTTATTCATTTTCATTGTTTTATTATTATTTTTTAATTATTTTTTTACAGCTTAATATAGGCTATCCTAGAGCAAGGTAAGGTAAGGTAAGGTAGGTCGGGGCATGGCTCATGAATCAGCACGCCGATCAGTAAACGTCTATTGCCATTGGGAAAGCAATATTTCCCCTTTTACCTTGCGATGTGCTTAATACTGTGAACTACCTTATCATAGGTCTGACGGCAGGAAGAAAGGCCAGTTACCATGGTGACGGTGAAAGCCATTGGTTTCCTTTTCAGCGGAATAATGAACTTCCCTTGTCACTCTTCCTCCCCACTCTCAGCCTCTCCGGTTAAATAGAGTCCACACGTCCTTGAAATCCTTCATTTTTTGCCATTTAATTGGCCAAACAAGAGGAGAAATGAGAAATGTTGTTCGACCCTCAACGTATGCCACCATTCAAGCCATAGGTCACGGAGATTGGACTTAAAAGTGTAGGCCTATATACTAGGCTATACTATAGTGTCTTGTTTAATAAAAAAAAATATATAATGGGCTGTAGGCCTATGGCCACTTGGTTGGCCCAAGCTAACACATTAGCCTACATTTGCTAGATTAGTTTTACATTTGAATTGAACTAACCTAGACTCAATTTTCGTTAAATTAATGGATTAAACCCTTATAATTCAATCGACAATCGTTAACGAGATGGACACGAGTTGTACTCACTTCAAATTGGTATAAACTGGTTTTCGTGTTAGTGCTACATGTTGGTAGACTGGTGAGAGGACGTGTTAAAACAGGAGGACCTCCGACCGCCGGCTCCGTCTCCTCCAGCAGCACCGCGATCCGGAACTAAGGACGGACTTGGGGCGCGTCCCAATCCGCTTGGAGGAAACGGAGCGGCTACCGATACTAACTACCTAATGGGACTAATGAGCCCTAGAGCCACGTTCAAATAGTGAGGATAACTTATGACGCCCAATGCCGTAGTGGTTTTCTGTTTCACAATAACTTTGAGATATTCAGGCAATCAATCAAGATTGAAAAAAAATGCAGGTGTCATTTTTTTAAACTGCATCTTAAAAGAAATGGCCTAGTTGTATTCCGTTAAAAAAAATATAGGCTGTTATGTAGGCGAGGGCTATATAATTGATCTAATTATAAAGGAATAGGCCTACATCAACGGGGTTTTGAGGAGTTACCTTGCCTGCGTGTTTCATGAAACCTGCAAGAGAAAAGATTTCGTTGTCATTAAAAAATATATATTTAGGCCTAGGCCTATAGGCCTAAATGATCTACCGTTTGCATTATTTCCTAATCCAGAAAATGCATATTAGCAATTTAGTCCACATAATAAAATGAATAGGATATTAGTCCTATTTGTGAATTATTAATTATTGTATAGCCTACTTAGACCAAGTAGCCTATAATAGTTTAGCCTTTTCTTTTTTCAAAAATGATGTAGGCCTACATTAAATGGGCCTAGGCATTTGATTACAATTATTTTGTCTTGTTCAATTTCCAAGTTCAACAGAAATCAATAATTTCAACCCAGAGCAGACAATGATCCATTTCTGTCAAGCCAGGTTACCGGAAAAATAGGGGGGGGGCTACTTGGCCATTTAGCACGCGCAATAGGTAGACCTTAAAATCGGCATAGGAGGCCTACGTCAAACAATCTTTTGAGCAACATTTTGTCCCGTTTAAGGTGTTATGACATCCGTTATTCCATCGTTGTCCCTAAACGATTAGCAATGTAGCTCTCCATCATCATTCCTACTCGGTATTGAAAGTCATTGCCTACAGTAGCCTACGCGGCCACTGGGGGGCGCCCTTGCGCTGCCTAAAAACCTTGACCCCGAGGGGACGCGCGAGAAGGCGCCATTCATGAGCGGCGAGAATAATTGTTGAGCTTTTATCCTTGAGCGTAATTATAAGTTATTGTCTCTACCGTTGGGCATGTTCATTTGTTCTGATGTAAATCTGATATAAAGTTCAGTAAGTGGTGCACAACGTCATAGGAAAAAATAGATTTTCCCCCCAAAAAAACATTTAGAAAAACATAGCCTAAAAATAATACAACTTATAAAAAATAAATACAAATAAATAGAATATATTTATGTAAATGAAAATACAAATGTATACAATTTCAGAGCATTAGGGGAGGAGAAGGTGCTTGACAATATCAGCCTATACAATTAGCAGCCTAACCTCAAAACCTCAGGTAACACTTGTGCAGTCTTTCTTTAATAAAACAAATTCCCTTCATAAGCACGTTTAGGCAGTAAAAGAAACGTGACATGATCTGAACCAGATGGTAGGTCTGGGCTAGCTGGTGTTGCTTTCATTTTAGAAATGGAACATATATTTTTATTTCATATTATTATTCTTAGATGTATATATGTGTGGCATTTGGGTTAGTCTATGTTAAATAGATTATTTTAATTTCCTCTTGCTATAATTATTCATAATACCAATTTTGAAAAAAGCAACAACAAAAAAACTCACAAAAGCCACTTACTTACTTACTGGACAGAAGAATATGTGAGTCCAATACAGTGTGAATGGATAATTGTTATGGTGATTTATAGTAGGAATCTCTATATTTATAGATTTCCAGAATATTAATTTCCCCCCCAAAAAAAGAACCCTAATGCAACTCCACGCATTCAACCCCTAGAGGGCAGTGCAGAGAAATCCCATGTATCCCCCAGGGGCTCTCCACTGAGGCAGGGGCTGTCGAGTATTAGCCAGCCAGATGCATGCAGATGCAAGTGCCAGCTGTTTAACTTGGTGGCTAAAACGCTAAAACAGCTGGAGAAAGGGATTTTGGTTTGGGTTATACATATTTGTTGCGCAGTAGTATCACTTCACGACCTCATATCTAACACACTAATGTTAGAGACAACAATATTCTTACAGCTGGGGAGAATCACAGGTCATAAACTGCTCATTTGACTTTTATGGCATGACATACATTCTTATCACACAATCACAACCCTGACCATATAATATCTTTGGTATCACTTGTGTGATCAGCATATTATTTCACACATTTCTCACAGGGTGCCTTCCAATAAAGGCTGAATGCCAAGAACTGCAAAGCCCCCCTTGCAAGGTCGCGTAACTACAGTCCCCGCACAATAGTGTTTATACGGCCATTCTTTTGAGGGACCTCTGGGACCACTTCCTGATTTATGTGTTGTTTCTGTGTGCTTTCAGCTAACCGATAAAGTCTCTGGCTCGCAACAGAAACACACTTGGTGCAAATGTATGTAGGATCAGTGCAATACTTAAAAAAAAAAAAATCAACCCTTCTTATTCAATTCTAGCTTTCCACCGTTCCACTGGGATTGGTGTCTGTCTTCTGATAGACCAGAGCGATGGCTGGGCTGGCGTTGTTGTTGCGTCTGGTGGCATGGCCCCCAGACTGACTAAAGGAAG